>OZ022420.1:3217648-3270736 GCA_963989365.1 Rhimphoctona megacephalus | reverse complement strand
AGCGATTACCCGTGCAAAAAAAATAGTCTTGCCGAAAGGCAGTCTTGCCTGGAGTCCGGCCGGGATGTCTTGCGGGGTCTCGCATATTCCCGTATGCAAGACTTTTCTGATTGGTTTTGAGAGTCTCACCAAGACTCTTTTCAAGACTTTTCGAAATTCTTTTCGTGAGTCCTCGTCAACGGAAAGAGTCGAGAGACTCTTTTTCCAGATTTTCGGAAACTCGAAACCAATCAGAAAAGTCTTGCTTACGGGACTATGCGAGATCCTGGCAAGACATCCGGCCGGACTCCAGGCGAGCATCTCCGCAAGACTATTTTTTTTTGTGCGAGACCTCCAGAAAAAACCAACCTTGCAAAAATTCTCTCATTTTTTTTGTATTGCAATTTTTTTTTCATGCCAATTTTTTATTCATGTTGTTGTTGTACAGAATAACATATTTGCAATTAATGGAAAGATTTTTTATTAGACATTAATAGGTTTTAATGTATTTGACTATTAATGCTTTTATCGTTTCAATTTATTTAATGACTTTTCGTAAAGGTTGGACTGAATTTTTGGTCAGGTTTGATTTGCATCTTTTGTGAGATTACGATTTAATTGGTATATTTTTGTAAGGCTCTCATATATTTTTTTGTGAGATTTGAGGTGAGTGAGAGAATTTTCGCAATCTAAAGACAGCGTCTTGATACCAAGTATTAAAAGTGTAGTGTTTACGTGAAAGGTTGGACAATCTTGTACAATTCAATTTATTTATCTAAAATCATATATCGGTATTTGCAAATCTGTACGCAACTAGGCCGACATTATATTATGCTGTAAAAAATTGTAAATGTCTTGATCAATTATTATCCTTTTCAAGCAACCTAGACGTGTTGTGAATATTCTTAGCAATAAAGAAAACTATTTTTCATAGTAAAGAAACGCAATAGAAAATATCAAGAGACTCGGTAGAGTCTCGGGACAAGAACATTTGAAGCGCTGTCCGAGCTCTCAACGAGTATACTTTTTTCCTAATAAAACGATTCGTGGTGGTGGGGTAAAATTTTTATGACGTTTTCGCTAATTGTAGAGCCTAGGAGTCATTTGGCGGCTTGAAAGGTGAACTTTTGACTAATTGAGTAATGCCTCTTTCGATTGAGCCTAAAATCAATAATAATAATAATAATAATAAAGTAAAATAAAATAAAATAAAAAAATTAAAATGAGCACGATAGGTTGCGTAATTGCTGAGAAAAAACTTTGCACAGGATTAGGATTATGCTCGATTCTACTACATTCAAGAATTTGCCGTGTCGGTGTTTGCGTGCAGACGACAGACGCAAAGGCCTCTTGATGCCCATCACAACCCATTTCCACGAAAGCGATCTCCGGCGACGAAAGTGACAAGTTTCTGATTGGTCCCGACTGTGACTACGTCTTTCCTCTGTATCTACAGCGCGGAAAGTTTGAACGGTCTATATATCGCTGACGTGTCAGCTGTGAGAGTCGCAAATTCATATCGTAAAAAAATTATTTCAAAGTTCAGTGTACAAAGAAAAAGTATTTGATGGACTTTATATATGTGTAAATATATAAAATTAATTAAAATTAAATCGTGAATTGGTGTGGTCGGAGTAAGTGCTGGAAAATAAATAAATCATAACCTCATTGGACTCAATGTTATACGTTCTAAAAATTTGTGAACTCGAAAATAATAGTGTTTAAATTTGGATCGTTGGAACGCAACGATTTTTTTTTCTATTCATGTTACCAAAATTCTTCTCCCAGATTCATATTTCTTCACCCAAAAAAAGATTGTCCAATATGATAGCTTAACATTGCGAATGAACATTGTGCTCTGTGAGAAAGGAAAATGAAGGATTTCGTTGTATTGAAACAAACTTTTGATTCGAAAACACAAAAATTAATAGATGTACATAACATTTCATAAATATTTGTTTTTCACTTGAATGAGCAATTTTAATAAAAAGTTATGGGCCGGACAAGTACTCTCAATACTGCATATACGCTCAACGTACGGAGGTGAACAAATATCAAATTGTTACCAATCAAACAATACCGGTGACCTCAAGCAATAACCTGTGCTACCATGGATGGATATAAAATAAAGTTTCTTTTACAATATTATAAATACATGGGATAAAAACTTAGTCAGAAATCAAAAGATTTCCAAAAATGAATGTTAATGAAAAAGTAATATAATGTTCCTACATCTGTGTGTTGTGTTTCCGGCTGGTTTCTGAATATTTTTAGTTGTTTCAGCTACGGCACAGCCAATGTTGTTTTATTGGGTCACATTAGTAGACTATTTGGCAACATTGTCGTGCCATAGCCAAAACGATTTGAAAAGTCCCTACGTATGGGCCATTAAGGTATTGGCTTTGCCCGTAGCTACTTAACCTGGGAGATCCTAGAAGCAATACTCCCACTGCATGCTCATCGTTGTCGGTACCTTAGTATTAATCTTTTCTCAGACATCAACGAAATACTTGTTCTAGTATTGACATCATAAATTTTACTGCTGAATGTAAATTAGAAGTTGACAATTTTTTATACTTAATTTTATTTGTACACTATTAATTATTTTTATGCACTAATTTCTTTTTTTCCTAGTTTTGATTTTGCTAATTTTTTTATGTTCAAATTTTTGTTTTTGCGTGTAAATAAAGTGAAAATTACATCTATTTTGGTTTTTTGGCCGGATATTTCATTATTAACATTGCTGGTTTTTTCTTTGGGTGTGGATTGATTGGGTGAACTTTTTCATCTTCTATTTTTTTGGGGTCGGGGGAAGGGTTGGTTTTTGGTAGGATTTTTCGTGAAAACAAATGGAAACGGGGTTCAACAAATGTACTTTTCTAGGTTTTTTCCCTCCAGGGGTGGCGGGGATTTTTGCCCTTTCCTCATGTTGCAAATAAAACAAATACCGAATTGATAGTTAAGCTTTGGAAAAGGACGATTTCATATAATATCAGATCTTTCAGAATTTAAATAACCAAATTTAACGGGAGAAACCAGTTTAGGAGGCCGAAATTTTGGTGTTTTTCGTGAATTTTGTTAACAGGGAAGGAATAATCAGAATTTGTTTAAACTTGGAGGATATTTTACTCATGTTTTGAAGTACACTTTGTAATTTTTTCAAGTCATTTCCGCCGGAAATAGTGAAGTTAGAAGCTGCTGTCCATGGACGATCGCCATCCGAGTTTTTTGCTGGTGGGCATTCCTGAAGTCACAATTTTTATCTGTAATCATTACAATTTTTTTTTCGTTAACAACATATTTCCTAAGAAAATGAACCTAATTGTGATCAAAAAAGTTGAAAATTGCATGTTTTTGAGGTGTTTGAACACAATGTCATGTTTTTACACCATGTTTTTTCACTTTTGTTGCATTAAAAAAAATATTGTTAATAATAATATCATCCCAGAGTTAGGTTCATACAGATTTTAATTGAATAAAGAATATTCACACAAATGTTCAGAACGATTGGTCAATAACTTTTTGAGCTAGAATGCCCACCAATTGAAAAAAGTCGTTTCGAGAAAAACGCGTTTGAAAGAAAATGTAGCGAAAACGAGAAATTCAAGCCAGTAATTAATTATATAAACTGCTCACCGGTTAATCAGCTATTCCAGCACCATATAGCAACCCCTCTTCTTCTTCAAACGCATCATTTCGGGCTTGCATCTCCTCTTGACGAGCTTACCGAGCTTCCATGGTCTCCAACGAGCTGCACCTATTCTGTCTTTTCAAGCGCTGCTCATCCATGTTCCCGGCAAAATTGAAGCTCTGCGAGCCAACTACGTGTTTTAATTCGTTCATCAGCATTAGAAGGGCTGAATTTCCTTCATTAAATAACGCAGTAGCCAAGAATACTGCAACCTCGACTATTTTCAGGCCAGCATGTAGGTGCTTTGGAGCCAATCGCCAAACGGTCGAATTGAAACTTTCATTAGCGTTCTGCGTATGACCACCTAAACATCTCGTCAGCAAATCGTCTCTCGATAAATCTTTGTATATTGGAAGAATTTATTCTGAATAAGGGACTACCTAAGGGACCAACTAAATAAGGGACTACCTGAGCGACCGCTCCATTCTAACTACCGCGCGCTTCGGCGCCGAACCGACGGGCGGTCACTTAAGTGCTCATAGCATCGGAACTAATCGGAATTTTGCTTTGAAATTTTGGCAACATATTCTTGAATAGTTTTACTAACAATTTATGAAATAAAAAAGTCGATTTTTTGACCCGTCTAAACTGGTTTCCCGCGTTAAAGAATAACAAAGAACTCAAAAGTCGTCTGGATGTTGCCCCCTAATGGCAATTGCTCCATAGTGGCGAACAATCGTGCCCCCGGGAGCTTTTGATCAGAAAGAGCCTTTTCCTCTTTGGTTTTCGGCGGGACCAGTGAGTTGTTCCTGGCCTCACCATAGATCGAAAACGCTTCATGCACACACATTTCCCGATTAACTGGTTTCCTAGTGTATATAACACCGATAGAGACAAGGAGAGAAAGAGAAAAAAACGAGGGCAAAAGAATGGAAGTTGGGCGATAAACTCACGAGGGCTTTGGAAACGAAAAACTCTTACCAGTGCCATAAACCACTCCTGATTTTCTTGCTTTTTTGCTTTCTCCATACTACGTTCAATTTTTGTTTTTTTCTGAATCTTTTTTACCCGCGTTTCCACGAACAATCTCGAGAGAGAGGATTGAAGATATGTGGGCGAAGTGGTGCAGTCACATGGGACAATCTATGGATAGTTTCGTAGTCAACGAATCGTATGCGTCGTAACATCGATTCCATCCACTGCCTTTTTGCTCTGTATCCCTCTCTCCCGCCCTTTCTTTCTCTCACTCGAACTTAAATTGATTATTTCATGCAGGATTTAAGCTGCATCGTAAAATACGGAATTTCTTTGCTGCAATGGTACGTTCGGACCATTGGAAAATCAAAGTTGGGTACAGGCATAGGAACAAATGTATTTCCCTACATTTTTATAAGCATAAAATATTTGCAAAAATCTTCTTTCAATCAAGCATCAAATTTGATTTCTATTGTAATCATGAAAAAAACACATGGATGCATCTATTTTGTCGGCTCTTATTAAGCTCTTATTCATATTATTATTGGAAATATTAATCCAGTTTATATGTACACACTCGAAATTGTCCGACTATGAACTAAATAGTTTTTGCTTTGATCACAAACTCATTCGGCGTACTTTAATGATATTTAATTGTCTACAAAAAAATGACGGACGCTTGACAGTTGAAGTATAATATTTTCGCGTCTTACCTTCGTTATTACCTGTGATAACGATTATAGAGGAAATTTTGAAATACAGTCCCCTAACATACGAGAAAGTTTCTCTCTCGCATGCTAAGATAAATCACCAAAATTATCAAAGACCAACGCGCTTTAACTTCACAAATTAGGATATATATATATATATATATATATATATATATATATATATATATATTCCATATATAAACTATAGTTAGGTATTTAAGTGAATACGAATACACCGCCGATACATTGGCTCACGTCTTTAACCCTCAAAGTGCATACATGCCTCAAAATGTCCCAGCGGCCAAAAAAACATGGCATTTCTTGACGGTACAAAGTACGAGGATATAGATGTAGGGTAAAAACAGTTCAGTATTCCTAATATGAATCCTCCTCCATCGAAAAACTTAGATATCTGAACCAATCCAGTGAAATCAGTGATACGCCATATGGGACTAAATATAGTGTGCACTCTGAGGGTTAAGTATATGTGTGTATATATAAAGTTCCTCAAAGCGAGATAATAAAAAGGCAGAAATTGTACCTCAAAGATTGCAGAACATCATATTCCATATTACAAACCGAGTCTGAATGATATATATAGAATTTCTGCAGCGGTTCTGGCATTCGAGAGATCCTTTTTAGTATCTGCTATCTTAACTCTTCCGTGCACGAAGCTTGTCTCGTAACTTCTCATTCCTCATCTCATCAAGAGTATAGATATATGTTTTCCACTGTACCTTTATATACGCGGGAAAATTGTCTATAGTAAAATTAAAAAAAACGCAAAATCATCGAAGCGAAGGAAATGAATTGCTTTTCGTAATAAAATATCGTGAAAAATATTAGATTTTTTAAGAATTCGAAAATAATCTATACGCCAGCGAAATAATTAGACTTTTTATTATGGCGCGTCGCCTGAGACGCTATACATATATAAAAGAAACATTTCGTCAAAAATATAAATTGTCACGACACTCATTTACACAATACATATATTTTTAATATATTTTAAAGAAATTCTATTTGAAAAGAAATAATCACGCATTTTCTAAAGGGCTGTTTCGGAATCTCCCACCATAAAGTGGAAAAATTCGCGAGTTAATCTTTTTATGGTTCAGTTTATTACTGGTATGGCCCGAGAGCCAACATTTGCTCCAAATGTCTTATTACGGATGGGTGGGGGTAAAATTTTCGAATGACGAAATTTCGAACAGCTAAAATAGCGAATTTTAACATACAGTTATCGATATATATATATATATATATATATATATATATATATATAATTGTATGTTAAAATTCGCTATTTTAGCTGTTCGAAATTTCGTCATTCGAAAATTTTACCCCCACCCTTACGGATTAACCATTGGGTTTTTTCCGCGAGGCTACGCATCGTTACCCGTCACCTCTACCTTCGAGGGATTTTTAACCCTTGAACCAATCAAATTTCAACTTTTTCTTAGCGACCGATCACCCAATGAAAATGTACGATACGAAATGTACATTGAAAAAAAAAAAAAAAATTAAAGTATTGCCAATTACGCGATGGGGTTGGACGAATTTCGTTGCGCCAATAGTCATATTACGTTTAGTTAATCATACGGTGGTAGTGAAAGTCATTCAAAGTCATATTGTTGAGACAACTACGCCACGATTTTGCCGCTAAATTTTTACTTATTTGCGTTGAGTGTATTTCATGTGATACAACCGCAATAAATAGTTACATTGAAAAAAAAATAAAACTTGAGACCCAGAATCGATTGAATTTGAAATAATCATACGGAGGTTGAGTTGTATACAGTTTGTCCGTGACTCGATAGAATAATAGCATCGAATAAACTTCTCTGCGAGAATTGAATTCAATGGCACCATAAACCAACGGAAAATAATTTCTGATTAAGCTAATTACCTAGTAGTAACTGGGATGAAATCTTTTGTCTACTAAAATTTCGTTGAGCAAACAATAATTTTGTTTAACATGAATTATGTATATTGTAACCGAACAGCTTTATTCCTTGGCTGGATTTCTGGTGTGGCAGAAATCCGCTAGAGGGCCATGGGCGGAGCGCTCTCGTGTAAGCGTCGCACCGCCCGTGTGCCCATAAGACTTCGATATTGAATCGTTAAATATCGATCACTCCAACCGATGGTCATCGAGAAAATCCGAACCCTTGTTTTACGAGGTAAAAAGGTCTAAGGCCTTATCGTACAGTTAAAGTAAGTTGATATTTGTTATCTAATTATATCAGGATAGGTGCTCTTAGTAGAGTAAAAACTCGATCAATCGTGGTTACTATTGAAAGTCGCAAAATACAAAATCAAAAATATCAAATAAAAAATATTCTAAAGAATATGTATATAAAAAAAAAAATCAAATATTTCTTACAGTCATTTCAAAATCATAATTGTTCGGTAGAATCACTAATAGACGTTTTAATTACACAATACAATTCATTCAATCCAAACATGATTGATACAATTGACTGAAATACTTTTCCGCATTCCCTAAGCAATGCGGTGATACTATTTCAAATATTTATTAAATTTTATTAAAAAAATGTTTTGGTTGTATTGAATATTTAAAGTTTCACCTCAAATTGCGGGCATAGTTGACTCAACAAAATACGTTCAACTACGCGCGGATGTTGCGGCAATTACGCCATTGGTTTCGCCGTATCCAACCTCAGGGCGTAGTTGAGCCAACTACGCCTCCGTTCTCAACACTAGGCCCTTTTTTCAGTGTAAAGAAACCCTCCCTCCAACCTAAAGAGTGCGAATCACTCTTACATTTTCGACTTGTCTAAAATTTCAAACCAGTTGTTTTGACTGTCACCAAGTACACTTCAAATCATACACGCGCACATAACATTTGTAACAGAATAGTTCATTCAAATATATTTCAATTCAACGAAAACCCTGAATCCGAAAAATATTATTTCATACGCGAAAACAGTCACACGTCATTAAATTTGAATTGTGACGTATCAAATTATTTCGTTACACATTGTGTAATGAGATTTACGACCTCATTAGATTAAAAATAATCGCGGAAAGATTTGGTACCATACAATATATATAATAATATTTTTTAATAAAATATCGTAAAAAATATTAGATTTTTTAAGAATTCGAAAAAAAAATCTATGCACCAGCGAGAATCAATTTTATGAAATTCAATCTGTACAATCAATTTGAAATGACAAAAGCTCGGAAAATAAAATGACAATGCAATGCAAACAATCGAAATTGATACAATCGACACGGCCAACGTGGCATATGAGCAACGATGATTATATGAGCCAAACACGACGCCTAATATATACTACATTCGAGGGTTTATGCTTATCGGGAGAAGGTCATGGGTTTGCTAAAATCATATGAAAGTTTGATTATGGACTCTCTGTGCTGCCATACGCAAAATGTTTATGAGCAAATACACGTTTCTCTCTTGGGTCGCTGTATCGGCAATCATTCATCTGTGATATCATAATTCCAAGTTTCGCAAATATAATCTGCCCGAGCAACGCAAATTTCGAATTACCAGGCCGATATTATACATTTTTTACACATTCTAATGGAGCGCTAAAATACTGTAATGAAAATTCATCATTTTTTTTTAATTAAATTTTTCACTGCTCTATATACATTAATGACTACGATATTCGAATATTGGCGGTTAAATAATGGAAAGGGAATACCAAATTCTTTATGAATTGTTCTTTTAAAAATCTAAAACAGATCAAATATCAATTGCGATTGGATTTACCATATGTAAGATCTTGGATTTGCAACAATGTAAACTATTGTAACTTGTACGACATACACACCGATATAGGGACAAATTGTAAGTATCGGGTGGGTATATTTGTACCGGGCAGTAAGAATTGGGCAACCGACGAATATAGTCGAATGTCAAATAAATAATAAATAAAGATCCCACACTGGCAACGAGGATTGTTGAAATAGAGTAAATAAAAGTGTGTAGTATGATTAGTGCAGAAGAACCTATAGACTGAGATACAATAAGCTCGTGAGGGTGCAGTGGAAAAACGACATGGGTGTATTCACTATCAAAAGCAAAATTAATATTCGTTTGTGAAAAATTTGAAGTGGATACAAATGAAAACGAACAGATAGATGCAATTCGTAAACGATTAGCGAATTTGGTAAAAGAACGAGGTCCGTTTATCGAACTTCTGAAGGGAATCACAATTGAAACACCGGAAATCAGAAACCACAAAATGGCCGCGTGGTTAGAACACATTGAACCTTTTCATAAAGGAGAAAATTGGAACGTATTCATACAACTACTAGAAGCGTTCATATAACTAAATGGAGTAGAGGAAAATAAAAAAAAAACGGCCCTTCTACTAATCCAAATATCGCAGGGAATCTTTGCAGAAATTCCAGCAATTTGCGAAAATGAATCACCATTAACATTAGAATACATGATACTGAAAGGCACGCTCGATAATCATTACAGTCCTAAGCCGAACAACAACTACAGAGATTCGCATTCAGAGAACGTAAACAATATATAAATGAATCAATTCAAGACTTTATAACAACTCCAAGAAAACTCATTCAGAAATCCCAATTCAGCGCTGGAGAGATAAATAACCAACTGAAGGATCAACTCATAGCCGGTGTCCATAATAAACAACTATGGTACGAGTTATTGAAAGCGTTAGCTGACGCAAAAATAGTGGAATTAGCGGACGGAAAGGTCGCGGGATTCGAAACAGCGAATTCCAAAAACAATCAGCCGAACAGGTAAACCGAGTATGCGACAGACACTACAGAAGTACACGCTATACAGTCGAGTGGAGCAACAAACAGTGGTAGAAGGAGAAATGCCATTTTTCGAGGATTTCAATGAGGACAAAGACAAGATCGAAATACGAGACGTCATTTCGAGAGCTGAGACGGACACCAAGAGCGGAAACCAATTTGCTATTATTGTGGACGTCGCAACTACATCATATTCAAATGTTCGTTACGAAAGAAATTTTGCAGTGAGTGTGGGGAAAAGGGGCATCATTTCAAAATGTACGGACGCAGAAGCACGACGGGAACCAAAGGCTCAGCGCGAAGCCAAAACTACTCCGGCACAGTAGACTCACCGGAGGCAAATGACAATCGCGAAGAAACAGCTGATGGCGAGCGATTCGATATTCATTTGTTCACAGTACGTGTAATCAAAGCGGCAGACAGTGAGCTAAGTAAAAAAGTAGAACCACAAATTATACCGATTATAGTTAATAAGATACCACTAAAAATGGGAGTAGATTGGGGGGCGGACGTATCCACAATTTCAAAAGAACATTACGAGAAGTTTTTCTTGGAAATACCAACAAGGTTTTCAAAAATAACACTACAGGGGTACGATAAACAAAAATGACCAATAGTAGGATATATTCAAGTTCAAGCCGAGAGAAACGATATTAAAATAGACGAAAATTTGTATGTCATAAAAGAAGGGGGTAAGCCGCTCATTGGTCGAATCTGACTGAGCGAATTTGGAATATGGCCATTACTTTTTGATAAAAATACAATCGTACCAAATTGGTACGTAAAAAGCACAGTCACACAAGAAGCGAAGTTCGAAGTAAACGACTCAGTCACGACAAAAAAATACAATCAGGAGGGAAGAGTCATGGATGCCAGGAATAGTAGAAAAAGTGTTAGTACCGGGCGTGACGTATCTGATAAAAGTAAAAAACCAAAAACCGTGGAAAAGACATGCAAATCAATTGATCATGTGTGATTCAGTGGCACTCGAAAGCCACTACAAAAATTGTGATTATTGGGTGCATGTAGTGATACTTGGCAGTAAGAATTGGGCAGCCGACGAATAGAGTCGAACGCCAAATAAATAATAAATAAAGATCCCACACCATATTAGTTTTAGAACCAAAAAAGAATAGTTTAAAGATCTTCAATTTAAAAAAAAGAGTTTTCCGCCAAGCGATGTTTTTTGGACCGTGGCTTAATTTTAGTGCAACACTTGCTGTTCGAGAACCTCATTAAACTCCTTTCTGAATAATAAAATCTATTGAATTCGTTAAGGTTATAGTATGGGCCGAGTTTATTAAACCCATCAATTTGTTTGTGAAATAAAGCAATTAGCGCGGCATATAATAAACTTTCATAAATAATCGGAGCAAATAGAGAACAACGTGAAATTGGCAGTTGATGTAGTTGGTTTCAGGTTGAACCCAGGGAGACATAATATAGTTAAATTCTCTCTCTCTCTCTCTCTCTCGCTCTCTCTCTCTCTCTCTCTCTCTCTCTCTCTCTCTCTCTCTCTCTCTCTCTCTCTCTCTCTCTCCCCCCCGCTTTGTCCCTTTGATAATTCATGGTGAATCACTTACATATCTAGTTTTCTCAAATCGTACATACGCTGAAATCGCGGATAATATTAATAAGAACATGCAAATAAATATATTAATCAATAAATAATCAATAAAAAAATGGTGAAAAGCAATTTAGAACGTATTATCGAGGAATAGTTTGAAATAAAATTCATCGGTTGAATTCTTACAGTCTGCGAGGTTCAAAATAGTTATTAACCCATCTACTATGTCTAAAAATAAGAAAAAATTCTCAACATCTAGTGACAACAAATTTACGAAGAAAATGAATTTATGAAAAAGTTACTTGGTTGAGCGTATTCTTTATGGAATAACCACGTTGCGTCTCATTTTCAAAGGCTTGTGTGTACATCTAGTTCATTATCATGGTGACGTCATCATGAAAGGCATATTATATCACGTCCATAGCGATATTCAACACTCTTCCATTTTTTCACAAAGTTCATCTTTTTCGCACACGAACAGAAAGCATTGCCAAATCTTATTCAACGATATCTCGTTTCTAGAAAATGAGTGCACTGTGTATGCACAGAGGACAAAGAACGAAAAAGGAGGATGAAAACCATGTCGAGCGCCTACGTTCTCAGCCAGACTCAGCATGGATATAACAGTTCGTAATCCGGTATTAAGTTTGGATAACAGTCAGATTTAGGTTCGTATTTTAGCTTATGAAAATTCTACGTTACGGCTTTTTATTTTACGTAAATTTGAACTGGAGAAAAAAGATTTGTTACTGTATCAAACGGAAATAAAAAAATTAAAAAAGTGTGACTATAAGTTTAAGGGGCCAGTCCACTTTGAAAATTTCAAAAAATCGATTTTTTTTACTGTTTTCGAAAGTACATACATTCAGAAATATTGCATCAAAATTTTATAAAAATCCGAGCTCTCTAAGTATTTTCTTTTTTTTTTTACCTGAACGTCAGGACCTCATTTCGTCTACCTGAGCGTATAGCGCGCTCAAACGCGTTTTTCTCGAAACAACGTTTTCAAAATCTAGCTCCATCGTATCTCTAAAACTAATAAATCGATTCTCTTGAAATTTGAACCACATATTGTAAACATGATTCGCAACAAGATGACCCTCGATGGTTTTAAAATTTTGATTTTTACTCTTTTTTTTGTGAAAAACTGCGAAAAAAACGCTTTTTTTACTTTTTTCGTTTTTCATCTGCCATTTTTTTATTTTTTGATAAAACTTTATATCCGAGGGTCATTTTATAGCTGGTGTCATACTGAATCTAATGGACTTTGATTTTTTTGTTTCAGACAAGCCGTTGCCGAGTTGTGATGGAGCTACGTAGCCCACCTATTTTTGAGACGTTACGTTCAACTATAGTTTTTGTACTTAAAAATGAATAAAAATGAATTGAAATTTTTTTTTTAAATGAATTTCAAGACTTTATTTATCAAGCCCAACAACTTTTATATTCATATCTTTTATAAAATCCTCAAAAAAAAATCGCGAAAATAGCCTTTTTTCGTGGCTCCAAAGTGGACTGGTCCCTTAAGGGATCTTCTCAGTGTGACGGGCATGAAAATGGCTGATTTTCATGATTTTTTTTTTCAATGAATAAAATTCGATAATCAGTCCGATTTTTTTTCGTTTATCCAAATGAATCATGTAATACATAAAAACTTTTTAAATGTTTTACTTTTATTTGTTTTACAATGTTTTTACCCACTTTGAAGTGGTGCCTAAAAAAAATAACGCCTAACGGTGGACGTTCCGGCTCCTCTAAAAATTGTCTGAAATAAAAAAAATCCAAAAAGTTTATTAATCAGTATGAAAAACTGTAAAGGTGAATGGAGAATTTTGTTCGATAAAAATTAAAAAATGGCGGCCATTTAAAAATTAAACGTCAAATTGGGTCTTTTTTAACAGTTTTCTTTCAAAAAATATGAAATTTTGGAATTAAATAAAAAGCTTCCATCCGCCGTTAAGGGATGGCATGAACAATGATGTGACAAAATTTGAGAAAGATAGCTTGAAAACTCCGCTCAAACTTAAAACGGTCCACCATTTTGAACAATGACGATTCGAGAAAATTGCAATTGAAGTTTCGAGTACGATATATTTTTATATAAATGGCCTGCTTACGATCAATCGGCGATCCATCATTCCCATCGTCATACATCATTCATTTTCTCATCATTTCATGATTCTCATCCCTTTTTCCCTTCTAATCCTTTTTATTTAAATCTTTTTTTTATTTTAAAAAATTGTTATCCCTTTTTCCAAGAAAGACTGTAGCGATCGAAATAACTCGGATTTCGCGACCAAAATTTGACAGTATGTTTAAGAAAGTCCATATTTTTGGATAATGAAAAAAGAAACGATTTTCTAAAAACGTTACACTGAAGAGGTCCCTTAACAAATCTTCGGAGCATAACAACGGGCATATCTTTACTTCTTCAAGCCTGTGTTTATCGAATATTGCTTTGCTTCATTGTGAACGTAAGTAAATTACGTAGGATTTACATTTTACCCTTTAAACCCAAATCTTGACAATTTGTGTATGTCCCGAAGAAGAAGGCATAGTGTCGAAATGTAGGTTCGTGTAAAAGTTCCGACCACCACTACGATAAAGTAAACTAAAAAAAAGTAGTACCTGAAGTGTGACGGTGCACAGAGACGAGTCTTTTGCTTTTTTTTATACGCCGTGTACTCCATGTATGCAAATGCCCATGGAAGAGGGCAAAGAGGAGAGATGAAACACGTGAACTATATATCAGGGATATATGCGGAAAAAACGCAAAAAGGAGCAGGAGGGGGGGGGGGGGGGTGTCGACTGACAAAAGCTGCGGATGAAAAACTGCCGCAATCACAACTTTCGACATGAACGCCTCCGAGGCTCAGTTGATCGGAGGGACATCTATCAGCCGCGAGGGCCGTCGGATGCCAGGCCACTTTCATAAAATCGACTATAGACCCTTATCGGCTCTCTCTCTCTCTCTCTCTCTCTCTCTCTCTTACTCTCTCTTTCTCTCGCATTCAACGTCTTCATCGACATCTATTCACAGACTTTCACATCATTCCTTCGCTGGGCCATCAACCAAGCTCCAAACCAGGTCTGAATGAGAGCCGGTCTCGCTAAAAAACAAAATGGCCTATATCCCAAGACTTCCTATCTTTGATCGTCTCTCAGTTCCGCCCTTTTGATTGCTAGCTCATGATATACACGGGTCTAAGCCGTTTCCACTCGATACACACTCTCCGTAGTACATTATATAGCCCTCTACGCCCCTAAGATACACACAATCCATCTCCAAGTTTGTTCCCCCGTTGGCATAAGAAAATCTCGTCACCTACATCATATGCAGCCTCGGTTGGTATCACTGCGGTAAATCTCCCAAACGAAAAATTCATAAATCTCTTCACCCCGAGAATATTTATTGAGCTGTACTCATCACATTGCTCTTCTTTCCATTTTCATCCATATTTGCTCTTTCATTCCTCCGTGTAGAAAGGTGGAGGATCAGAATAATAATTAAAAAACTATATAAAAAAAGTGGTCAGATGTTTGTAGCCATGAAAATGAAATGAAATGTTATAATCATATAAAGAAAGATGGAGAAGAAAGAATAGAAAAATTTGACCGAGTGTCAACGAGAATGGGAAATTTCCATAATCAATTCGATAGAGGGAAACGAGAGTGGGGTTCTTTATTTCGTGCTAAATGAGAGGCTAAAAGTAAGCATCCCCATGTTCCTCTCTTCGGTGCATACACCCTATCACATTGGATGTTGAAATTGTAGAAAGAGAGACAGAAAAAGTAAGAGAGCAAGGGAAAAAGAGCCCTGATGGAACGAGCGAAAAGACCCGACTTTTTATTTATGATTTTTTTTGCACATCCGTTATTACGTTGGCGTATCTTCACTGGACTTTGTTCTCGTCACAATATACAATTATGCAATAATTTGAAAGGAAAGTCGCGAGACTCTCGTGTATTCCATTCCTCTCTGTTGCTTACTCTTCGTTCTCCCTCGTTTTTGATGTTTCATTTCATTTTTTTTTCATCCTTTCTTCTTGAACATTTTATGCGTCCCTCCTTCTTCTTATTTTGTTACTTTTTTCTCTTTACGCTCTATATATCTTGATAACTATATACTAGATCAATTCCGCGTGGCTCGAGCATCGTTTTGTCGCTACGATTCTGTTCTCGTGAATTTTATCTTCTCTCTCTTCGGCTCATCTCAGATATCTCTTACTAATTGCAAAGAGGGACGAAAGAAAAACAGAGAGAAAGACAATTTCGTATTGCAGACGGCAACAATTTCATTTAAAGTTTATTGTACACCGTACCGGCATGGAAGTCTGGAAGTCTGCATGGGCTGAGTTAGAGAAGAAGTGAGAGAATCGTGGACCAGATAGAATGGGAAAAATAAGGTATTTTTCGACGTTGATTCGAAAACTATATAGATGGGATTAGAGAAGGGAAGAAGAAAAGAAGACCTTCTACTCAGGAGCACGAGAAAGGAGCGAGAGAATCTTGGTCCTTTCGTAAAGTCAGCAAACGACAAAAGACTCGGGCTAATCGCGTTTCCTGCAGACGTTTTTACTTTTCACTGTATATATGTATATAAACATCTATAAAAGACACATGTCGTCCATCGCTTTGTCAGTACTTCTCTCACATTTTCTATCGTTTCGAAGTATATACTCTTTCAGTTACTCTCTCTTCTTGAGTAAATCGCGACACAAAACATTTGTCTTATTTTAGCTGTCACTGCTGACAAAGGGCTTGCAAAAGGCGAAATTCTGTGGCAAAGCAATAGAATCTGAGCAAAACAATATAAAAAGCATGATATAATTTTTCCACAGCTTGAAGATTTTCATCGTAATAAGTTGAACGGTACAAATTCAGAGATCTGTTGTTTGATCGATCATAAAATCTTGTTCGCTGCTTTTCTCTCTTTTTCTTCTATTCCTTCAGTTTCGAAAAAGCGAACGGGCGAAGCCAGAGTAATTTGATGATGAAGTACAGAAGCAGAGGGGTTACTTGAAAATATATATATGGTGACACGACATAATATCACATGACAAAATATCATGGACAAAATATTACACGACAAAAAATCACCAGGACAAAATATCGCCGCAACGAAATATCACACGACAAAAAAATCGCGGCGACAAAATATCACACGACAAAAAATCACACACACAAAAATATCACGATGACAATATATCATAGCCAGGCTTGAATTTTTCAAATTATTCCAATTTATTGATGTTCGATGTTGCGTGTATGTTGTGAGTGTTGTGTATGAGAGAATGCATAACGGTTTAGCAGTTACGCGAGAGTTGGAATGATTCCTGATTTACAGCATCTATCGTATGTACATATTTAATCGTAATGAGAGTTTAGCCATCCGTCACAAGCGCCAAAACAACTGTAAATTTTGAAATCAACTTTAGGAGCTTTTATCACACCATGAGTTAAATCATTGCAAGCGCATATGTTTTGCGAAACACCATAGAAATGTCCATGAACATTCCGCAAATGTATCATTTATCATTTGTTGGTTATTAATTTAAAAAAATCGACGTTTCGCTCATATAGCGCATGTAAGGGAGGGTTAGTATCAATTCTGAATTGTGTATAATGTTATGCCACTCAAATTTCTGACATCCCAGAAAGGAAAGCCGCGTCTTATGGACGACGATTAGGTTTGAATTGTATATGGATTAATTAAAATTTAAACCATATCTTTCAAACTTAGGGTGGTTGAAACCTAGGATGGTTGGATCTTAAGTACTTAGAAACTACTATTTACACTCAGTCAAACTACTATTAACACAATTTTTTCTAAAAAAATGTACGGAATGTACCGTCTGACCTGCATATGTATATTGATTGAAAATAATCTGATTGCGATATTTTGTCGCGGTGATTTTTTGTCGAGTGATATTTTGTCGCAGTGATTTTTGTCGTGTGGTATTTTGTCGCAGTAATTTTTTGTCCCGGTGATATTTTGTCGTGTGATAAAACGTCATGGAAACATATATATATATATGGTTCCATGACGTTTTATCACACGACAAAATATCACCGGGTATATATATATATATCACCGGGTATATATATATATATATACACTACAATATATATACAAACAAATTTCGTGGACGGCATTTTAAACGGGAGGAATTCTGCTTCATTTTGCTTTTTTGGAAATGCTCTATGATATTTTTTACATTCAGTACGTTATTTTGAATGTGAACGTTTTGCACCGTTTTATTTTACCTCTACTGTTGGATCGCGTTTTCAGATGGAATTTTTTAAGTGAGTTCCTCTACTCAAAATCTCAAAAAGGGTAGCTCAAGCTTCTATTTCCTTTCTCAAAAAGTTTTATGCCACTTTTTTCGCATAGTTATTCCGTTTTCAGCGAAAAAAGACCAAATTTAGAAAATACCGCGTAACACGAGAACTATTAGGTTTAAAAAAAAACCTCAAGAGAGTAAAAAATTGCGTCCGTTTCCTTTAAATTGACTAGAATTAAAAAAAAAAAATCGCATTTTCTTTTTCAACCATGTTCCAATAAAACTAAGAAATTTGAAGCAAAAAAACATTGGTTTTAATATATTTACCCTTTTTAATTTTTTTCAAAAAATTCACAAAAAACTTTGACCAATTAAATGATTTTTGAGTCTAGTTCCATCGTGGGCAGATTTTTCATTCTACTTTTTTTCACATTTTGAAAAAAAAAAAAATTCCAGTCAGCTTGGATCAAAACGAACTTTTTTTTTAATGTAGGTTTTTACTAGACTCTTGGAAAAAATTACGAAATAATGATTGGATATCGTCCCCTATATTTTTTCAATGTTTAAGCAAAAAGTCATTAAATTCAAGATGTTGGATACTTTTGATTTATTTTAACAAATTCACAAAAAAAAACCTTGACCAATTAAATGATCTTTGAGACCAGTCCCATTGTGGAAAGATATTTTTTCATATTTTTTTTCTTAGTTTAAAAAAAAATTTCATTTTTTTTAGTCAATTCGTACTAAATAAAACTTTTTTATATTAGAAATGTTGGTGTGAAACAAAATATCAAAAAATAGTTCGATTTGGTCCAAATTGACTAGAAAAAAAAAATGATTTTTTTTTTCAAAATAAGAAAAAAATATAATGATTTTTTTTTCAAAATAAGAAAAAAATATAATGAAAAATCTGCCCATGATAGGATTAGTCTCAAAGATCCTATAATTAGTCAAAGTTTTTTTGTAAATTTTTTGAAACAAATTTAAAAGGCTAAACATCTTAAAACCAATGTTTTTTGCTTTAAATTGCTTTAAATTGAGATAAAATATGGAATGCAAATATTAATCATGCTTTCGTATATTTTTTCTAATAATACGGTGAAAACCCAGTCTTTCTAAAAAAAAAAGTTCGATTTGGTCGATTTTTCAGAAAGTCACAGTCATTTGAAGAAAACCTTTCTTCAAAAAAAAAAAAAAAGAAAAGACGTCGTTTGAAGAAATCGAATTTCGACAAAAAATCATATCTCGCAAGTCGATGGACGAAAAAATCTGAAATAATCAAAAGAGCTTCTTTCAATGGGTCATACAACACATAAAGTTTGCAGCCAAATCAAAGAATGGAAGGGTTGTAGCTCGATTTGGCGTGGAATGCCCCATATATATATAGGGAGAGACATTTAGACATTATATATATATACACCTAAATTTCTCTCTTCGAAAGCGATACTGGTCGATAGAATCGTTAACTGTCGTGTAATCGTTAGCTTTGAGCGCCTCAAAGCCAAAGGAGCCAAATAGAGAGATACGAGAGTCCCGCTGCGACAAAAGCGAGGGATTTTGGTAGGGAATGATCGGAGTGAGAATAACGTTTACTGCGTAGACATTAGAAGGAACGATAGAGGCAGAGAGAAAGAGAGGGAGGGAAGAAGGAAGGGGAAGAGAGGGAGAGAGAGAAGGGGCAGAGAGTTACGTTCGGTTTCCCAAAGAACGTGTGCCACAAAGGTTTGCAAAGCTTCCTACGCATCCAGTCTCTCCGTCAACCTCACACGTACGGGTATTGGCCATATGCCATATGCCATTAAATACTGGCCTAATATCCTTATAATATACAATGTGTATTAAGCTCAGGTTGATATTACTGTTCTTTAACTATTTATGGAGCATTCATTGTCTCTCTATTTTATCAACAATGTATGAATGAATAAAAAAATATATATTTTTTTATAATTATTCGGAATTTTTTTTCGAATATTTGAAAATATAATTTTTTTGAAAAATAATATGGAGTGTGATTAATTCAACATTAATCTAGAGCAGTGAAAAGTTTTTTCAAATCCTTTTACTCTTTTATTACTTTTATCACTGAGGATACAGACGCGTTCGAAGACTCGTTTAGTTGAGGGTCGAAGAACGAGAGAAAAATAGCTTCGGAGAGATCGATAGAGACTCCGAAGAGAGAGAGAGGGGGGGGGGGAGACCGTAGAGACCAGAGCAAGCACCAAAGTAATCATCCAAGTTACCACAAGGTGAGAACGTGCCGTTCAAGAGAGGGCGGGAGAAAAAGAACGAGGGAGAGAGAGTGAGAGAGGGATAGGGGATCAATTCGGCTGGGAATACAACGCTTCAATTGAACGTTGGTCCGACCAACTTACCTCGTGATCTTTCGCAATTCGATATCACGATCTTTTTCCTCCAGACTTGAAGACCCTAAACTTTTCTAATACCCCGTACGAAAAGGTTAGAAAGTTGGATCAAATTGTGTGACATTCCTGGGCCGAGTTTTAAAGATGTCATTTTAATGTAATTGTGGGCAGGAATTTTTTTTTCACATCCTAGTTTCTACCGCATTCCAATGGATTATAATTATTTTTTATCATTCTACATACACCATGAATGGATTTTTCCGACTGCATTTACTTGACTTGACCATCGATCGTTGACATTCGGCGAAATTTAACAAAGTGCTGTTCAAAATTATCTAGGAATTTAACAAAGTGAATATTCATCAGCATTCGCGGAAGTTAGAAACACGGAATTTAATTTGAATTTAATTCACCCCCAGCTTTCAATCATTCAAAACCAAGGCCGTCTCATCTCTCTTTTGCCACAACAGGATAAACATTCTAGACAATCGGCCGCTTAAACATTAATTGGGCATTATTGAACTGAATTAGATACTGAACTTTGTTGTACACCTGTTGTCCTCCTGCGTTTACGTATAAAGAGAGAGGGAGAGAGAGAGAGAGAGAGAGAGAGAGAGAGAGAGAGAGAGAGAGAGAATTAGAGCACGATCGTTTGAGACTCAAGCATTCTAACAAGTATGGAACGGTGATGAACGCCTTTGCCTCTCGTCGTTGAAATGCAAGTACAGCAGGATCAAAGAGGTTCCGGCGTTAAGACTCCCTCGTGATTTCGAGTAATTAAGCGACATTCACCATAGCGGCCAAGCATCGAGCACCGCTACGACAGATTACTTCATCCGTTATACCAGCATTAATTTTCTCAGCTCATCCGAAGAGCCATTCGAAAATCCCTCTCCTCATTTTTATTCCTTATCTCTTGCTCCTCCTTCGTTTGCAATGGACACAAACTGTCAACTACATTTTTTCTAAATCATTAATTATCTAATTTACTGATTAATACATTCAGTCTCAGAAAAAATAGCGTTTTTCAACCGTGTGACAAAGTCAGTAAAAACCATCGAGCAAATTCTTTGAAGGTCAAGTCCAAACATCAATATCCCTCATTGATCGATTCAACCCTACGTGGCCTACGCGACAAAATTATTTTGACTGCACATCATTGGCTAATTTGTAATTATTATCTTCACTGAAAACTAGGATACGCAAACACCTACAAACTTTTAATGAACATGTTACGCCGGAGAGGTTGTACAAAGTCGTGCGAACGCGATGCATAAGTTTAATGTTCGATTCGCTAAGATCTATTGACAATAAATTATATTTTCCAAGCGTAATTAATGAAACCGTTGCTGACGTGATAAATTAAATATGTTAATTAGACACTCGCGAGAGAAATGCTTGTTCGGTGAGAACGACACGCACATACCCACACATATAAAAACATCCTCTAGCTAGAATAGAGTATGAATGATGGATTTTCTCATTTATTCAAATGCCCATGCATATATTTACTACCTAGGAAATTATATTCGTGGTATTTTTGCCCACGTCACAAAAAGAATTTTTTACATTGGCACAGAATAATAAATGCGCCTCTCGCCGTCCAGAAATCTCTCTCAAGCAATCTGACAGGGCCAAATATAAGCAAATTGTCATGATTTCTAATTTCTTTTGTATTTTTATTTTCGTATTTACGTGCAAATGAACGACGGGCTCTCGGAGTCAATAATTGAGATGGTTGGGAGGATCGTGGCGGAGAAGAGAGTCGGAATTCGAAGCTCTCATTCCGAGCTGTCCAGCTCACGGTATCGTTTCGTCATCTAAGGATTTTTATCATCGTTCTCGGATGTTGCAAGAATCGTCCAACAGCCTGCGGATCTCGATCATTACGAACGATCAACATGACCAATTTCGTTCTCGTCCAAGGATCATTCCGAGCTATTGATTCTATTGTCGATTATCATCGTTATGCACATTGAAAAAAAATTAAAGTATTGTCAATCGGTGAACTATTACGCTAGATTCATAAGAAATATCACAGAGACATTGCAACCTTTGTATGAATGCCTAAAAAAAGGCAGTTTCCAATGGTCAAACAAATATATGGAAGCATTCGGGAACATAAAAAAAAATTAACGTCGCCCTTAACGCTGGCCCATTTCGATCCAAGGAAGCCAAGAATATTAACTGTGATGCATCGCCATATGGTGTCAGCGGCCTGTTTGTTTTGTTTTGCAAGTCGTACGCTAATAGATACCGAGAAGAATTATGTCCACCATGACAAGGAAGGGCTGGCCATAGTATTTGAGGTTTCGAAATTTACCAATACCTGTTTGGGAATGAATTTCTAATTCAAACAGATAATAGCGCGTTATCGCCGATATTTCATCCGGAAAAATCGGTATCAGATATATCTTTATCAGCATTCCGACGCAAAATAAAACACATTCGGGAAAAGCAAAATTATACAGACTGGAGAAGTAGAATGCCGGTAAAAAACGATATAGCTTGCGGTGAAAACTATAGATATGTTACAAAATAGCAGCCGAACGTACTTGCAAAATATACAGGACGTAGATTTTGCGACACTTGACTGGAAAATAGTCCAGAGAAAAACGCGAGAGGACAAAACCTTTTGTAAAGTCATGCGCTGCTGTTTAGACGGGTGAACAGGGTCACGTTCCGGTGAGGAAGAAATTGTCCCTTATTGGGAAAAGAGAGACGCTATCTCACCTAGAAATTATAGTAGGGATCTTTTCGGGTCGTTATCAGGCTACCTCATTGCCGTATAAAGGCGCTTATAAAGCGACCTGACAGCGCCCTGACACGAAATGTAACGGTGTGGCACATAATGCCCTGATGCAGGCTGACTAATTGGGCCCTGATCAGGCTGCGTGACAAGGCTCCGATCGGACTGCTAAACACAGACCTGATTGAGCTGCCTGCACTGCCAAAACAAACGCGTTGTTTCAACGCGTTTTAGACGTGTAAATGTTGAAGCCGATTTCTACACGCTTCTTGCCGTGTTACTGTGCAAAATTACACGTGTTCGACGTTGAAGCTCAAATATACATGGTTCCAGCCGTGTTGCTGTTCAATTGACACGCTTCACGCGTATTGTTGATATATGTTTGTAAAAAGGCCAAAAATCCATTGGAAAAAAATTTATTTTTCAAGTATTTATTCTATTTCTGCCACGTGTGATCATTTCAGATCATTTCGTATGCTCCTCAGATTAATTGTATTGAAGAAAAATTCCTACCAATATCCGGGGATTTGAAATGCTCTACCTATATATCTTCATGTTCTAACGCACGCACGCTACCTATTACATTACCACGACCTTATGACTTTTTCGACCAAAAAGAATTTATATCATGCCTATTTTGTTGCTGGCTTGGTGGACTACCCATACCATAATCATATTTGGTATTCCCTGTTGCGTTTGGTGTAAACATAAACACTGCGCGCCAGTCTAACGATGTGGTGGAATAAAAAAGACTGTGCCATTATAATGCTTCCTCTTAATACATACATACACGTTTATGTACGTATTTTTTTAGGTTAGGACTTTCATCATTACTTTTCACATTATATATTAATACTTTTTCACTATGTTCTTATCGCTCTTAAAGGTTCATTTCATTGAATTTTTTGATATTTTGTTTTCGTATGAGTATATTGAACACATCACTTAGTACACATCATACGCAATATAACTACGTGGTGATTTGCAAGATTAGATTCTTTCTTCAGGAACTATTCATAATTATAACAGGTACACGCAATTCAACGCGATATCCTTACTCGAATAGTGTAAATAAATTAAATCTTCTCGATAAAACCGGGAGCAGATTCATGCATGAATTCAGAACTTTTGAGGTTAGAGACACACGTTTTGATGTTGCAGCAATGGTACGGAATTCATAAGACAGGCCTTACCGGGACGTTATAGGGTAAATCTTAGGGAGGCGCTATTGCAGTGAGCCGTACTAAGGCCCCATAGGGCAAACCTCAATTGGACATTATTAGAGTACACCATACCAAGGCCTGATTGGGGCATGTGTCAGTAGGGCCTCACCAAATCACACCTGATTAGGACCGTTTTAGGCTAGCCTGATTTGTTAGTTACTATGGAAGGCCTGATTACGACCGGATCAGGAGTCCCATACTAGCGCTGCCCATTGTGCAACCTGATCACCCCCTAATCCCGAACAGGCAAACCCTGACAAATTTCTAGGCGGGATGGCCGTTGAAAATAATTGTTTGCTATGGGGACACCCCATCATAATCCCAGAAGCATTGAAACAGCTGGTGCTGAAAGAATTACATTTTAGTCATTTCGGAGCATCGCGGATGAAAGCGCTGGCGAGAGCCCATGTGTGGTGGCCCCATATGGACAAATCAATAGAGGAAATTACGAAGGATTATCAGGAATGTTTGCAAACGCGGAAAAATCCACTAAAAGTACCAGCACTCGCACCGTGGCCCTGGCCACTAGTACCGTGACATAGACTACATGCCGATTTTTTAGAGCCATTATTTGGAAAAATGATTTTGGTGATAATAGACAGCCACTCAAAATGGCCGGAAATTTTTTGTGTAACCAATATGGGAGACGACACCGTCGTTACAATTTTCGAAGACTGGTTTGCCCAATTTGGATGCCCGGCACACATTGTAACGGACAATTTTGCGACTTTTACAGGCGAAAAATTTGAAGCAATGATAAAAAAGGCGAACATTTGACACAGCACGTCATCTCCGCACTGCCCCGCCAACAACAGAGCAGCGAAAAATTTGGTCGATACGGTTAAAAGAAAAATAAAAGCAATGGTCAATGGGGACATGTCTCTCCCAAATGCAATTCGCCAATTTTTATTTGATTACAGAACATCCCCCGCGCAACCACGAAAAAAACGCCAGCAAAATTGACGTTCAATAGAGAGTTGAGAAATCGGTTCTCTGTTCTTAGACCCTCCGTAACAGAATGTCAAGTAAAACGACAACAGGAGCGCAAGGTACAAAACCATAAAGGGGCTCGAAACGTTATATTTGTTCAAGGTGATACGGTTACAGCGAAGGACTATAGGGTGAAGGGTGGGGAGGGAGGAGAGTTTGGTTTTAGCAAAAATAGTCCAAATAATTACACTGGGAATCACGTATGAAATCAAAACTGGAGATGGCCAGACTTGGAAGAGACATGCGAGTCAATTGGTGAAACAAGAGAGTGGAACCATGAGTATGGCAAACTAACCAAGCCCAGCGAGGGTTGAAGTGGAAGAGAAAAAAGAGAACCACGAGGGTCAGAACATATTTGTAAGAAAATGTCAGCAACGGGTAACAGAGCCGAAACAATGTTATAAGATATTATTAGTAGTACTTATGAAATACACCAATGAATATACAGCGTGCGAAAATAGATCTTAAAATATAAAAGGGGAGGCTGCGGTAACCGCGAGATACCGCCGTATCTATGTGAGTTGTAACTACTAACGTAAGGGACAGCAGCGAGCTACGTACGCACAGGCAGTCTTGTATTGGGTGTGAATAAAGCAACAGCTATGCACGTGCGAGTCTGCTTCTTACCTCACCTGCCCTGTCCCGAAATATAACAAAAACATACGTAATGATTTAGTGTTAATTACTAATAATAATAACGGTACGTACCTTCTAAAAAATCGTCGCCAAATCAATGAAATTCATTTTATACCGAAAAAAAAATTATGAGAGCGTTCAACTGTCTTTTTCGACCATCATATCATGTGTGGCCACTCACTTTCTTGACGTGTTCAAGTCTCATAGAAATATCCAAAATAACTTAACAGAAATAATGACTGTCCATTTATTCCAGGGCACTCTGCCCAGGCGCCCCATAAAGGGAGAAATTGAGGCAATTTTAAAAATGCGGTATACGACAAGATTAATTAGAGATCGCGTAGATATGTTCAGTGGCATCACAAGTGCAAGGAAATGTATAACACGGTTCTCTCTCTTTCTCTCTCTCTCTCTCTCTCTCTCTCTCTCTCTCTCTCTCTCTCTCCGCCTCCCTTGGCGGATTATATAACAGGAGGAAGAGCATCTTCTTGTTTGCGGCGTATTTAGTAACAAGTCAACGCTGGACTACAGATGGATCTCCGTCTCCTTTACTGGCTGAAGAGGAGAAAGAACTGCGACAGAAAGAGAATGATTGTGAGAAAGAAAGAGAGATGGAGAGAATACCCTCGAGGCTTCTTCCGGATTAATTTGCAGGCTGGTACCGTCATACACATTTTGCCTGCGGTGCGAGAGCGCATTCTCCACTGAATTCCAAACACTTTTCCTCTTTATCGTCTCTCTCCCCCCCCCCCCCTCTCCACCCCCCTGTCGCACTATCTTTTTCCCATCTGTTAGACCACAAATATCACACATATCTCGTTAATTGTATTTGTGTATGACCATATGAGAATTCGTTAAATAAATTGGATAAGAGGGAGGACAGGAATATATACGTGCTCCGTTGAGAAAACCAAAAAGCAGACTTCTAAAAGCTCGTATAAATATATAAGGCTCTTTTGGTGTATATACAAAACGGGTATTTACGAGATTGTTTGCGTTAAAGAACGTTACCACGTGACGACGCCGCAGGGGAGAAATGCTGCGTGCTTATTATCCCCGTTGGGATGGTGAAAAAAGGCGCATTCCTCGTCAGAAATTCCGGACGTACGTATATAGATAGTGTCTTCCGGTGTAGGTGGCAAAATGTTTACATGCATATGTGCTATATCGACACGCCATAATCATAAATCACTTGCGTATTAAATAGTAATACGCAAGTGAATGACGACTACACCCCTTTGATTCGCAGGATTTAACACACTCACAGTTTTATATATAAATATTTATCGAGATCAAGAGCCGTGGCAGCGGCTCGACGTCAAGTATTTAAAAAACGCCAGCGTGAGTCCTGCCGTATTCTTATATACATACAAATATATATATAGAATTTCAAAAAAAAAATTTAATTAAAAAACAATTTCAACGCAGTACGTGGCAACTTTTTTTTATTCATAAATTCCAGTGAACTCGAAAGTATATGCTGCATTGAAATTGTTTTTTTAATTCAATTTTTTCATTCGAAAACTATTTTTTGTTTCATTTTTCTGTTTAAAACTTGTATGCTCGTTTTTTTCGAATGTAATTGTAGTTTTTCACGGTTAACAATATTTTCAACAACTTTCGAGCTATTAATAGGTTCGCGGTATTTGACAATTTCTCTTATCAATTATTTTTGTATTAACGAGGTACACCTAGAACTTAGAACATGATTTTTTTAATACTTGGCGTTTTTTTTTTACTTTAAAATTTAGATTCGCGGTAGCGAGTTGAGACAAGTACATTTTCGAAAAAGTTCGAAAAAAAACAAAAACATGATGACAGCTACCGCGATCTCTATACAGCTATAGGGCCGTGATCTAGCCCTACATTTTTAATGTAGGGCTAGTCATGCTGGCAGCAGTAATGCTGGCAGTCATTTTTTAGTTTCTTCTCTTTCTTTCAAAGAAAAAATCAATGTCGTACCTATATGCAGTACGGAGATCTCATTTAATAGATGACGTTCGCGGCTTCTAGCAGCTTGTTGGTCGACACCAATTTTTCGTGATCCCTGAACTTGGCGTTTTTACGAGTTACATTTGACCTATAAAGTTGGCAGTACTGTCAGTGTATTTTGACTACTCCGAACGTACCAACTACGAGTATCAGCTACGAGGATAGGCAGCCAATTTTGCATGTATACATATGAGGCATTTTAACGCACAGCAAATTGACTTTTGCATTTTTGTATTAATTCCTCTTTGATGGTCATTGACAGCAACTTACTCGATGTTTGAAAAAAATGTATCTCGACACGTTCGTCGAAGATGAACATTCGATACATTACCCGATCTTTTTCTTCAAATATATCGACAACTCCTTGAACCGAGCAAACCAAATATATGAAAGGGTCAAAATTTTCAATTTCAAACGTAATTTCGTTTATAAAAGGAATATGCATGTATTAATAAAAAGATTACTTCAATCAATTTTTTTTAAATTTTAAACGAGATGATTTTTTCACAATGCATGTATATTCTTGATGATTTTTTATGGGTCTGATGAATATTGAACCCAATGCGATCCTGGGACAACCTTATCCTTTAACCATTTCGAATCGCTATTTCAAATCAAATATAACATTTTCAGTAACTTGACACGGTCTTTTATTATTATAATTCTTTTATCTGATTTTTTTTTGTTTAGATAAAACATATTAGAATGCAATAATAATAAAAACAACAACGTGTTAAGTAAACGTATTAGAAAATACAAATTTTTTTCGATGTGAAACAATATTTTTTGTTAAATATTAACCCTTGAACTCATGACCTATTTTTTTACTGTCTAACCCATGAATGGGGTCACTAATGACCCCACAATTTCTTTCGATCTTACAATCGGTCCTCCAGAGATAAAGATACTTAACACTAGATGGATCTTTGCATTTTTTAATCAGGAAGAAATTCTTTACATGTAAGAAATTCAATTTCATGCCAATTTAGCTGATAAAAAAAATAATTTCGTGATAAAAAATGGAACAAATCGGCCAAAACCACATTTTTCAAACAAAAATGTGTATTTTTTAAAAATTAACTGATGCAATAAAATCAAACGCAGTTTCAGAGAAGACACATCAGTCTATCGGAAAAATAATTTCCACCCCTTTTCGCTCGAAAAAAGTTAATCATTTGGTGCTATGAAAAGTGAAGAGTTTCGAAACCTGGAAAACTGCAAGTCTATAAAAGAAGCCACAAAAAATTGTTTTCAATTAAGTTTTATTTTCGCTATGAAAAATGTCAAATAGCCGAAAAACTCTCAGCAGATTTACAGAAAAGGTTTCATAAATTGGACATTACAGATAACTGATTGTGAAACCTGTGTAGAAATTTATTAGGAAGTGTTTAAACGAAATAATGAAAATACCTGCTTTGCAAAAAGTAGGCAAATCACCAAAAAAAACGGTGCACTTGCATTAAAATATTGAGACGAGTACATTTTCATAGAGCATATAGTAATAATTGTATTACTCACTTCCCTTCTCTCAAAAATTTATAAAAGCCACTCCCGTCTCCCAGAAAATACCAAATAAATTCAAACTGCACAAAAGATGACGATTTAATTTCCACAAAAACTCAATTTGGAACTTGACGAAAAGATACTAAACAAATTGAAATCTTTTGAAGCAATGGTCAAGTACGAGGAGATTTCTTAACTTTTATAAAATCTTCAAAAATTGTTGAAGTATATTTAAAAATTTGCTGGGATATAACTTGCGGCATAATCTGATAATGTTAGTTGTTATATCTTGAAGGAATATAAAAATATATAAATTATCGGAAAGAATGCCGAATATTAAGATTAGAGTTTTGGAAATAACCACATCAATACACATGGCACATACCTTTTATCACTATATACCCGTAACTAAACGGTCAAAATTCTAGTTTTTTTTCACAAACTTCGACATACGGTTCTTGTTATACATAAGAATAAAAAAAAATCTGTAGAAAAGTTACAGAGATATCGTGAGAAATGTAACATTTTCTAATGTGTCCCATAAGAAACGCGTATAGAACTATACAATATTATATAAGAGATCTACCGAATCTGGAACGGGTGAATCCTTTTATTTCAAATTTTTGGGGGCGGGTTGAAATTCCGAACTTTAGAAATCAGAACGCTCAAAATTCCGAATTTATTTATCTAGAACACAATACTCCTGGAAATTTACAATTCCAAAATTTTGTAAACAGAATTATTGTATAACCGAAAATAAAAGTCCACTACGAAATTAAGTGAGAATAATCATGGATCCGACCGATAAAACGTCAACATGAAAACATAGCACGTAAAACATATATCAACTTCTCATAATCAGAGAGTCCATAGTTCCGAAAAAATGTAGAGTTATATATTTAAGATCCTGAATGGCGAAAGTTTCTACAGAGAAAAGTTCCGAAAATAGAAATATCCAATAGGTGTAAACATCCTGATATTATATGTTTACAATAGAACGTGAAAGATGATCAATACTCAGAAAAAATTCTACCGAGAAAGATCAAATTTCCGAAAGAATAGTACTCTGAAAGATCAAAACTCCGAAAAAATTTTCCCCGAAGATCGAAACTCCGAAAATCCATGCGATACAGCAGTGGTGCTGCCATCTAAACGCGTCAGGCTTACATGCTATCTGCTTTATGTATGAGTTTTCGGAATTTTGATCGTTCTGAACGTTCTATATCGGAATCTTACACTATCTAAACTTGAGTTTTCGCAAACTAGATGATCGAAAATATGATGTTTGGATTCCAAAACTTTCGGGAACCTGACGAATCTCTTATTAGCTTTTCTTATATTTAAACTTTCTGATATAGTTCGTTTTCTGGAATAAAAATTTCGGTAATTTGTGGCATGTTTAATATTACATGTTCGAAGTTTTGTGAGTCGAATTACTGGTCATTCAAATAAAGCGTTCATCTCAATCATACGATTTCTGAAAATTATCTCGTGTAAGAAATCACATTTATATCCTTTTCCTATCGCTACTCGTATCGTTCTACATCATTTACAGTCAACTGTGTAGACTTTCGCTGGCATGATCCTTACGAAGCTCTCAATTTCGGAACATTAAAATTAGGAATTTTAAACCGTCGAAGCATTTAAAGTTCGAAACTTCAAACCGGCCCCAAATTTTTGCTGTAATCAGATAATAGTGTCCTGAATGTGACCTCCTCATTTATAATGATTATATAGAAATCCGCTTTGGTGAAATTACTACGTTATCTTTCGATAACAACATAAATTGGTCCACGATTCTAAAGTACAGTTTCATCAGTAATAATTGGATAAAAGTTTACCATCGTATGTTGAGCGAAGAGGAAAAAAGTATTTGGCCCATAACTTTTTCAAATGTTTCAAGCTAAAAAAATTCTGTAGTATACACAGTTATTATAAATGTTTCAAGCTAAAAAAATGCTGTAGTATACGGTTAAATAAATAGCTTTTAATGCTTTACAAGAAGTAGACAAATAAACGCTGAAAAAACAGCACGCATTCGTGCTGCAAAAAAATTACGACAAGTACATTTTCGTAGGCCTCGAAAAAATAATCGCATTTATTTGATTCAATCCAAAGTGTTCAAATCTGCAAAAAGATTCGAATAAATGCAATCCTTTCAAAAATTATGAAGCCCCCAAAAAATTTCGGAACCTTCGAACAATATTATCAAGTAAATTCGAATTGAGTAAAAAAAACTACGATTCAGTCCTCGCAATAAATGAAGTTCAAGCTTTACAAAAAGTTACTAAATAAATAGAAATCCACTACAGCATATATGGCCAAGTATGTAGAGCTTTGTAATATTTTATGAAAGTTCCAAAAAATGTTCAAATACATTCCAATCGTCTAAGTAACGTCTTATAATATGATAAATTATTCCACGATTGTAAAGTATAGTATAGTATAATTTAATTGGTAACAATTTGATAAAAGTTTACCATCGTATGTTGAGCGGATACGCACAGAGTACTTGTCCGGCTCGAATTTTTTTATCGAAATAGGTACTTTCAGTGAAAATTGATGTAGCAGAAAATTGTATCTTAGAAATCATCTTATAAAATGAAAGGAACGCAATTAGATCAGCAAAATCTTGCGAATATCTGTTTTTTTTTTTAATGTTTCAAACCGCTAAAACAACTATCTCTCTCACACGCATTGCGGCTCAGTCGGTGTATAATTTCACTTTATATGGTAACTAATTGTTATCAATGAATTTATGCTGGTATAAAACACTGTGCACCCAATATCTGATTTCGTGATTTTCAACAAATTGCATTCCGATTCGGGAAAGAGCTTCGAAAGTGTACGGAATCCTTTGAACAATTATGGTGAAAATTTGAACAATACAATGACTTCATGTCATGATTTGAATTTGTTTTTCAAGTTCACCGCGGAAAGTACAGCATATTTTAAGCCTCAAGCATTCGAAAAATTTTCGGGCTGAACAAGTATTCTGTGTGTATCCGCTTAACATACGATGGTAAACTTTTATCAAATTGTTACCAATCAAATTATACTACACTATACTTTACAATCGTGGGATAATTTCTCATATTATAAGACGTTACCTAGATGATTGGAATGCATTTCAATATTTTTTGGAACTTTCATAAAATATTACAAAGCTCTACATACTTGGCCATATATGCTGTAGTGGATCTCTATTTATTTAGTAACTTTTTGTAAAGTTTGAACTTCTATTATTGCGAGGATTGAATCATTGTTTTTTTACTCAATTCGAATTTACTTGATAGTTTTGTTCGAGGGTTCCGAAATTTTGTGGGGCTTCATAATTTTTGAAAGGATTGCATTTATTCGGATCTTTTTGCAGACTTAAACGCTTTGGATTGAATCAAATAAATGTGATTATATTTTTTGAGGCCTACGAAAATATACTTGTCGTAACTTTTTTACAGCACGCATGCGTGCTGTTTTTTCAACATTTATTTTTCGACTTCTTGTATACATTATACATTAGACCGATGCAAAATAAAACTGACAATTTGTTTTTTCAACATTGCAGTAAAAGATATGATTATTGCATGAAAAATTAAACTATTTTCATGAAATTTGGACGCTGAAAAAAAACGAAAATTTTAGATTTATTACTGTTATGATTTTCGATCAAAAATGTGTAGCATGTTTTTTCAAAACATTGACACTTTGTGAGCACTACTTTTTTTCAACAACCACTAATATTTTTTGTTGCAATACCGAAAAAAACCTTTTTGTTCTGCATCAGCCCAATATACATGTAACTCTGAGACATTTGGGAAAATCATGTCAACTTCAAGAAAAATGATCTAACAAAAACTGGATTCCAAACTCGATAACATTAAACAAAAAAGCCATCATAAATCCGAACCAAATTATTTAGTATCTTTTAGTATTAATGGAACTGTCACTGATAGATAAAATTGAAACATGATCAAAATGGATCATGAAACTGGTTTTAACAGGAAAATACAATTTTAGGAGTTAACATGTTTCTTCCAAACACCACAGAAATATATTTATATATGAATAAGGAAAAGGATCTTACATCGCAATCAGCTTTAATTACGCAGGTGCAGGACACACAATGTTTATTCTCTGCAAATATAAGAGTTGCCCCAGAAACTGGTCAATCTCCCTTTCGCTTTTCAACGTTCTCCCCATAACTAACCTCTTTTTCGTTTCTCTTTTTCCCTCTCTCTCTCTCGCCCTCTTCAATGCTGAAGCTCGATATTATATTGATCCGTAGTAGTTGGCTTACCTGAAACAAGAGCGAAAGTGCTGATTAATGTGTGCTCCCGTACTCAAACAAAAGACAAATAAACGATTATGGCAGAGAATTTTTAAGGGTGGAAAGAACAAATGGCATGTTATATACATGAAGCGATTTTTTAGATAAGGTTGGCCACTTTGGTTACAAGGTTCACTGAGATTGATCAATAATCAAACGATGCCACTCAATGGTAGTTTATATACCCGAAAAAAAACAGCATGAGTGCTATAAAAAAAGTTTATACAAGTACATTTACTCCCCCCCCCCCTAAAGTTGTTCCGGTAACCCCCCCCCCCCCCTCCCTAAACATAAAACCCCCACAAAACGTTATAAAAAAGATTTTCTTTCAAAAGAAACCTTGCAAAAATTCTCTTGTCACGTTCCATGTCTATTCCCCGCTATAATAACTCTTTCAACCGAATATTTATTGTAAAATATAGAAATCACCATTTCAACTTATATAATTATTCAATCAATCGTTTTCCCACCGACTTGCCATCCGCCAAATTGTGTAATGATCGAACCCGCCGGTACGGCAGAGAGCGTGAAGAACGGTCCAGTGACGATGAGAAAAAATAAAGGTGAACCGAGTAGGGCTCGATCTTGGCATTCTCGGCGTTTGAGTCGGGAGCGCTAACCATTGCGCTACACTGAGAACCGAATTTAGTTGAAATATTGAAATATTTTGTTGAACGTATTCAACAAAATTATTTCGTCCAGGCAACAAAATTTTTGTCGTTTCAATAAAGTTTCTTTTTACTGTAACGAAGTTTTGTTGCAACATTTGAAATTTTGTTGCCTGGACGAAATAATTTTGTTGAATACGTCCAACAAAATATTTCGATATTTCAACAAAATTCGGTTTTCAGTGTACGGCCACCAATATTCTGTCTCTTGCGAATCGTCTATTTAGATGGAATACTGGACCGTCACAATTGTTGAGCTATTGTCGCGATTATATTCGGCGTCGTATTTTACACCGAGGATGCAGTCGCGAAGCTTATGCATTTATATATTTAATGCCGCGATGTGGATCTCACGCTTGGAAATACTGACCGGACATGAGAACGTCTCCTGTCATGCTTTCTTGCAGATTCCAAAAAGTACTGGGCAAGCAAAATTCATCCCTGCTCCTTGCACGACGATTCTTATCGAGTAAAAAAGTCGGAATAATCAGTCTCTAATGAGCCCCAAGAGCAAAAGATTCTCTGAGAGTAACTCCTTGCCCAGTACTCACATAGCGACCTTACAATCTTCTTCGGAATCCGCGATCTAGTAAAATCGTTCCGTAGGTCGAATAGATCGAGAGGCGCCCTATAAGTGTGTTATACCGCAGTGGCAAATCTGTGCTCGCTAGTTTTATTTAGAAATAGTAAAGTTTACTTCGAGCCACGAACTCTTTCGCGTCGTGTAATTTCAAGAGGACCCGATCAGTGAAGTGTAACTAGGGTGTGTCATTTCAGGGCAACGTTTTTTTTTTAGGTCCTCACTCGGAAATCTTCAGGTTATACCTAAAAATGAATTGTCGCGAAAGGGGACCGCTGTCAAAAAATATTTAGATGTTTCTCGTCGGCTTTGAAGTTTTCCCATTTGATTGACATTGGAAATGCGTTTCTCTTCATTGTTAATAGTATTTCTCAGCCAGATTTCATGTGGCGTCATTCTATAAACAGATTTTTATGGGAAATTGGATTCTCTATAAAAATGTTCCTTCAGTAAAGTCTGTAAAATCAACCGTGTCCGAGTTATTACCGTTTAAACCGAATTTTAGATGAAAGTATCTGTTTAAACGTACGCCCTAGCTAATCTTTTGAAGATATCGAAAAAATCCAAGACAATTTTGTGTACAATTGAATTTACTACAAAAAAAAGGTCATCTGAGTCGGATCCGTAGGTTCAACCATTCCCAATTTATGTGAACTTGGAATAGGTTTTATAGACAAATTTTCCGGGAATTTTTTAAACAGCAGTAACATTTTTTTCGACATTGATTGAATCTACAGGCTTCACACTTTTTTTGACGTAAATTTTTTATATCTGGTTCAGATTCTTAGTTGATGACCTGAAAAACTTTTAATTACAGAGTTTCTTCAAAATCAAAAAGAAACTTATTACTTTTGGGTCTACCATACTAGGTCCGTCAAATCGAATTTTGGAATTTTGAACTTGGATCCGTAATCAGCGACCCTAAAAACTTCGGAGGAGTGAGTTGCATTTGAATCTGCTATATTGGATCCACCATTTTGAATTTTTAGATTCCGAACTCATGCTGATAGTCAGCGACCCCAAAGAGTCATACAACGAATGCTACAAAAAGTTCCTTTTATATCTAATTTCAATATTTCTTTAAATTGAATAACGGCGAATAAAAAAAAAATACAACAATCAAGTTTTTCGTTTAATCTCTTATTAACCTTTCACTTACATGTATTTTTTTATGTCAGTAGATAATAAAAAGTAATTTGAATTATTTTTTTAAATGAGCAAGTTCTAAAAAAAAATCGAGGAGTGCAGTTTATTATGATAGACGTTAAATTTAATTTAATATGAAAAATTCGGTTTAATTATCTGTACTGACTAAACTATCGGGTGCATAAAAAAAATGTTCACAGATAATTCTGTAGTAAACTAAATTACTGTTCGAAATTAAAAAAAAGACCGCCAAACACTAAAAAGCCGTGCCCTAAGTTATAGGTATGTTTCCCCTATAACACAAAAATAATTTCACACGAAAAATTTTTAAATTCATAGAACCCATTAATATAGCTCAAAAGACGTTGAACAGATTGGTGACACCGAAAAATTAGAATTACGACCGGAAAACGAACGTAGAAATTATGAACAGAAAAAATTAAAAAAAAGATTTTTTGAACAAAAAAATTGAATTAAAAAAAAAATTTCAACGCAGTACTTGCGAGTTCACTGGAATTTATTAATAAAAACGGACTCGCCAAGTACTGCGTTGAATTTTTTTTTTTTAACTCAATTTTTTTGTTTCAAAAAATCTTTTCTCATAATTCATAACCACCCTAGGTTTAAATAGTATAAAATTCAGGTTTGAATACTTGACTTTGATGGTTTGGACAACGGGGCGTTTCGCGCCCTTTTGCCATTTTTTAGGTCATAACCACCCTAGGTTTGAATTGTATTAAGGGGTTATATACAGTTGGAAATTTCAGAAAATCGATTTTTTTTATGGCATTTTCAGAATGTACATACATTTGAGTACATTCTCTGAAAATTTCAAATTAATCCAGCAAGTAATGTCGGAGTTATATGCTATTTTATGATTAATTTCAAATTTCAAAAAATCGATTTTTTTTGTTGCATTTTTGGAGTCTACATATATTCAAATAGATTCTCTGAAATTTTCAAAGCGATACGGCAAATATTCGTAGAGATACATGCGTACTTGAAAGGACGCTTGGAGCATTACAAAGTAAGCGCGCTCCGAACGGCCCGAGCGGCAGCGGTTGTTGTGGCCCGCGTGCCTGAGGTGACCCTTTTCATTGTTTTTGCATACATGGTATATGCGAGAGCTAAGCGTGGTCATTTCTTATACCGAAGAAAGGAATTTTGTCAGTCGAACCAGCTCTGCCACAGTATAAAGTCGCGCGTTCAAATTTTACTCCGTTTTCGTAGTTTTGCGAATAAAAATGCCTTACAAGTGTACCAGACAATGGACACTATCCGACAAGACGCAAATTTCAAGAGGGAAAAAGCGAAAACAATCGTACAATCCAAAAACAGTCGAGGCCGATGAAAGTAGCTTCAGTACATCCGCGAAAAAATTGAAAAATCAGAAGGAGATCTTAGTTCCTCGTGATTCCTCCATTGAATATCGCATTTTCAATTTTATAACGGTCTTCGCAGCGATAAGTGAATACGTCCAGTGTAAAACTTGCAAAGGAAAAGTGCAATTTCAAACGGCTGCACAACGAGGACTCGGTTTTAAAATCGTCATTCTGTGTGATAAGTGCGATCCTCGAGCCATAAACTCTTGTCCTTTCATCAAACATTCTTACGCGATAAACAGACGATTTTTATTTGTGATGAGAACTCTCGGAATAGGATTGAAAGGCGCAGCGAAATTTTGTGGATTGATGGACATGCCACCTTTTGTGATGCAAGCTACGTACGATTTGATCGTCAAAAATATTCATTCATGCACGCAAATGGCCACCGAAAAACTTTTCGAAAAAGCTTGTGCTGAAGAAAAAGAAGCGTCTGCTCAAAATCGAGGCGATGGAAACTGTGAAGAATTGACAATATCTGGCGATGGAACCTGGAAAAAACGAGGGTTTACTTCTTTATACGGAGTAACATCACTGATCGGTTATTATACGGGGAAAATTATCGATATCGTCGTGAAAAGTTCGTACTGCAAACAATGCGAGGTTTGGAAAAAAAAATCGACACTGAAGAGTACAACGAATGGTATGACGATCACAAAGATGTTTGTGCTGCGAATCATAACGGTTCTTCAGGAAAAATGGAAGTCGATGCGGTCGTAGAAATGTTCAAGCGTTCAATGGAAAAATTTAACGTCCAATACAAAAATTACATCGGCGACGGTGACTCGAAAACCTACTCGGGGATTTTGAAAGCTGTGCCTTACGGAAACAACGAAGTGGTAAAAAAAGAATGTATTGGACACTTTCAAAAAAGAATGGGTTCACGACTCCGAGACTGTGTCAAAAAAAATACCGAGATGACTGTAAATAAAAGTGGGGAAAAAATGCAAAAAAAAGTACTTGATGGAAAAGGAAAGCTCACAGCCAAACTGATCGATAAATTGACTGTTTATTATGGCTTAGCAATCAGAAGGCACTGTGATTCCGTTGACAATATGTATAATGCAATATGGGCAACATATTACCATTATTGTTCAACAGATGAAAATCCTCAACACGAAAGATGCCCGGTCAGAACTGAGTCATGGTGTTGTTGGCAGCGAGCGCGAGCTTCGAATAAATTATCGGATTATAAACATGATTATTCTCCATTTCCACAAGATGTTGCTGACGCTCTGTTTCCGATCTACACGGATCTGAGCAATGAAAAGTTGCTTGAAAGATGTGTTGGTGGTTTCACACAAAATAACGGGTGGGGGTAAAATTTTCGAATGACGAAATTTCGAACAGCTAAAATAGCGAATTTTAACATACAATTATATATATATATATCGATAACTGTATGTTAAAATTCGCTATTTTAGCTGTTCGAAATTTCGTCATTCGAAAATTTTACCCCCACCCAAAATAACAACGAAAGCTATAATCAGTTGATTTGGAAAATCACACCGAAAATAATTCCTAGTGGTTCAAAAATAGTGGAAATAGCAGCTCACATGGCAGCCGGCACCTTTAATGAAGGTACGGCATCACTATTATATTATATGAGTGCACTGGGTCTATCGATTGGGCCCAATGCCCATGCCTATGCCGAAAAACAGGATGCATAGCGCGTCGCGATCTCTATTTTAAGAGCGCATGAGCGCACGCGCGAAGGAAGAATGGTTCGCCGACGACTGCAATTCGACAATTTGGAAGCTGCTGATGATGCAGAGGGAACTTCTTATGGCCCTGGAATAGATGACTCCTTGTAAGTTGTAAAAAAACATTTTTATCCATGTGTTCACCACTTATGAAACTTTGAACGCGTTTATCTCGAAACGATGTTTTCAAAGTCGGTGAGCACGATTTCTCAAAGATGGCTCAACCGATCGGTCTGCAATTTTAACACAACTTTCTCAGATATATTCTACTGGGATTGGACGACGGAGTAAGATTTCCGAAAATTATTTCTATTTTTTTTTAACCATTGAACGACCAAAATTCGGTTAAAAATTGAAATTTCGTCTTTGAGGAGCCGTCATTTCATCAAAATTGGAAATTCCAACTATTCCTTCGTCCAATCCCAGCATTTATCTGTCCACTAAACAAATCTCTTTGGTTTTTTAATTTCAGCTGATCCAAGCGGGAGATTTCATGCTCACCGCAAGACGCCTTTTTTTAGAGGACCTACAGGAGATCAATCACAGGAGCTATCTGAAGCAATATTTTGTTAAATAAAAAATTGCGATAAAGAGTTAAAAGATGACACTCCATTTACTTCCTTATGCTTTTCCTCGTCAAATGAAATCCCTATCCGGAAAAAATTCGTAAAAAAACGAGTTTTTTTGGCCTTCCAACTGTATATAACCCCTTAATGAAAAAACCATTTGTTTTGAAAATTCAGGGAATATTTTTCTATAAAATCTATTTTGAACACACATAAATTGGAAACGGTCGAACCTGCAGATTCGACTTAAATGACGTTATTTGTAGTAAATTCGAATGTGCACTAAATTGTTATTTGAATTTTGTCGATATCCTCAAAAGATTAGCTAGGACGTACATTTAAACAGATATTTTCATCTATATAAAATTTGATTTAAACGGTAATAACTCAGACACAGTTGATGTTACAGACTTTATTCAAGAGACTTTTTTTTTGTAGAGAATCCAATTTCCTATAAAAATCTATTTATAAAATGCCGCCACATGAAATTTCGCTGAGAAATACTGTCAATGATGAAGAGAAATGCATTTCCAATATTAATCAAATGGGAAAACTTCGAAACCGATGAGAAACTCTAAATATTTTTTGACAGCGGTCCCCTTTCGCGATGATTCATTTTTAGGTATAAACTGAAGATTTCCGAGTGAGGCACTTTAAAAAAAAAGTTGCCCAGAAATGACACACCTTAGTGTATCATATTGTGAAGTGTGAGATTGAAAACATTGAATGTGAGTGGGAGTGAATGGTGTGCGTATTATAAACGATGACGCGTCAAGGATTATAACACGAAATCTGTAAGTTATTTTATACCTCTTTGTAGCCCAAACACGAGAAATTTCCACGCAGTTAATGCCCCGTTTTCTCACTAAGGTTTAGAAGATTCGATTGTCAACTAAATAACAAATACTTTAAGTTATACATTCTAAATATTCTGAGTTGAATATTTTATATTCTTGACACACCAAATTCGTTGAATCACCCTGTAGAGGACGAAACCTGAACTCACCCACAAAAACAATAATAATTACTCGCGCTTCTACTAATAACTATAGTAATAACTAATAAAAGTAATAACTATTCGCGCTTCTCGCGAGTAGGTTAACTTGATTTCGCACCGCTCTGAACGGGTGGGAATAAGATTTTCGAATGATTAAAACTTCGAACGTCTAAAACTGCGAATTTTTAAATTGAAGAATAATAGTATGTAGACAGATTAATTCTACTATAGCCTTTATGCTGGAAATAAAAAAATGAGAAATTGCAGAGTTCAAAGTACATTTACGTTAAAAAGAAAATATAACAGTAGCCCAAATGACGAAGGCTGGAATAGCGATTTTAGAAAAGTTCGTCTATTACGCATTCGAGTCGTCAAATACTGAAATCGGCAATATTATGAATATTCACAATTTCAAATATATTTTAACGAAAGACAAAAATATTAATGTGGTCAAAATAGCGAACCACCAGAAAGTCGAACGTTCGAAATAGCGAGAGCCTCTGGGCTGTAAAGTATTGCTTGTCATTCTTCGTGCTTCACAACGTTCGCTATTCTGTACTTCTAATTTTTAATCATTCGAAAAATTCACTTTCGAATTATTCATACTAAATATTTTGGTCTCTCAATAAAAGAATTGCTCTCCATTTCGAATTTAGAAAATATAAACTTCTCACATTAGGACAATCTATATTATCTGCATTTGAAGTATAGACAATCTGAATATATATTTTCGAATAAATGCGTGTTCAAAAAAAATATATTACATCAAATACGCATTTAACTTAATATACTATCGAAAATATAAACTTCGAATTTCTTATTTTTCGTTAATCGAATGTTATGAATACTACAATTTCGAAATATTAACCGTTCTACAATTTGATTATTCTACATATTAACCCCCACCCCTCTGAACGTAACACTTCCATTCACATCAAATCTCACAAAAAATTATAAGAGAACTTCACAAAAATTTACCAATGAAATTATAATCTCACAAAAGATGCTAATTCAAACCTGACCAAAAATTAAGTCTAAACTTTAAAAAAATTGATTAAATGAATTGAAGCTATAAAAGTATGTGAATAGGAAGTATGTAAGTATATGAATCAAATCAGTAAGTCAGTAAGTATGTCAGTATGTGAAAAAAATGTTGTAAATAAAATATTACACCAAAATAAACATTCCGACAGAAATAAAATGGACTAAAAGCTTTCAAATTAAATAAAAAATCCAACTAAATCAAAAATTTATGTGCAAAAGAGAGTATGTGAAGTAAACGTCAAATTGAAATAAAAATTGTTCGGAAATAAATTATCGGATCGAAAAATATTTAAATAATAAAATTACACCGAGAAAGCACTCTAATAACATCAAAATGTACTGAAAGATATTAAATTTTTAAAAATCAAAACAAAAAGATATTTCGAAACAATAAAAGTATGCGCACAAAATTTCGAGAGCAAAAGTTTAATTGGAAAAAAATATTTCGGCCGAAATACTACGGAGTTTTTGATAACGTTTATTGATCATGCATAGTACATTGTATACATTTAGCAATATAAAATGAGCGAACTACTTTAAGCCAATTTTTTTCCAATAAAAATTATTTTTACTTAAAGCCATATAAAATTCCGACTGAGCTGCCATCAGTACGAGAGATAATATAGCTGTTTTCACGTTTCCAATTTTTCGTCTAACAACATATATTTAGAAAAATTTATAAAACCACAGAGTGGTTTCATTACTTACTCGAAATATAATCCATATAGGAGAAAAGTTATAAATATAGTTTATAGTAGATTTCGGGCTTTTTACCATCCGAAAATTCGGTAAACTATTCGGTCGGTAACAAAGTATATACAAAAAAATTAAATGACACTTGACTCCCGTACTATCATTCTAACTAAATATCAAAACTGATATGATGAGGCTAGTCACAATTAATAGACCAGTTACCTTTAGACCATTTAAAATAAGTTTATTTTTATGATTTTTTCAAAAGCAAACTGTCCATTTAATATTTCTGAAATTTTGAGTATGAATGATTATGAATCTTGACTACTACGACATATATATTTTTTTTTTACAATTTTTGACATATTGCGGAGCGATGACGCTTTTTACCACAAACGTAATGACGCGAGTTCAAAAATGGTCTAACATCCAGACTCTGTTGTATTGACCTGATAGAAACCAATAGATTTCTTTTATTATTGTCAAAATTCATACATTGTCAATGAGCCTCAAAAAGTGAAAAAAGATTGATAATTTCATAACTGGGACGACTTAAAAATTGGTTTGATTTATACAAATTTTTTTTTCACTATTTTGTAATAAAAAAAAATACTTTTTTACATCGATTTTTGCAAACTCATAGGCATATCTAGGATGGGACATTGTTATTCAGATGTGAGCCAAATCTAAACGAGATCGATCAAATATTTTTAAAGATATCTGTTACGGAAATTATTATTAAAATACAGTTCTGTACAGATTAAAATAAAGCGTGCACCAAGAGCATATAAGTCACTTTTACGGGCCTTATGACATTAGAAACATTTCGAATTGCGCTCAAAAAAACTGTAGGCATATTCTTGACATGTAATATAAATATTTTATGGAACAAGAAAATTTTCGAATTTTTGAAGGCTCCAAAGGTCTTGCCCCCTTAACTCTCGCACGATCACTATAAATTACTAACCAAAAGCCACGACTGTCCCTCTAACGAAAAGTCAAAACTGATTCGAAAAAAATATTCGTCAATTCAGCTGTCGCATCCACGACCTTTATAACCGCTCTATAAGATTCGAAAAAAATATTGCCGCGCTGCCACATCCAGGATCTTTATAATCTCACTACTGTCACTTTATAAACAAAAAGTCAAAGCTGTTCAGAAATATTATGGGTCAGCTGTCACATTGACGAACGACAATTTCAAATATCACTACATTTTTTACCAATATTACTAGTATCACTAGACAACGACTGCGAAAAAAACATGTGAGCATCAAAATGTGTGCGAAAAAACTGTCAAAAAAAAATGATCATTTTTTTGATGCAACGAAAAAATGGAAAATTAATATCTTTGAAACGCCTCAAGCTACAGAGTTCCAATTAGTCACGATCCAGAGAAAAAAATAAATAAAAAATATATGATTTCTAATATTCTTCAAAATTGTGTGATTAAATGAATGTCAAAGAAACAATTTTTGAAATAATTCTAAACCAATTGGAAACGTGGTGCGTGGAGTAAAAGTAAAAGCAAAAGTGTAAAAGAGCGTAGCGACTGGTCTTCGTCTTTGACAAGTGCAGATAGCTTTTCATAAATGTACTTGTCTCGAGTCGCTACCGTGACTCGACTTAAGGATGTATGTAAAATATATCAAGTCGTCTAACTTTCCATAAAAATGACTAATATGATAGAGTTTATCACGCTGCATCGTTCGGAAAAAAGAAAAAGACACTTAGCCGATGATTTGAAACAAATACTTAAGAATTAAAGCCTCATTTAACTCCGTGTTATTTGTACCGGAAGTTGACAAAATGAAACTAAAATGATAAAAAAGTATATGTATTGTAGTCAATGTTTGGCCAAAAAAAGAATTTTCAGAAACTTCATACATTTTTCAATTTTTTCACGAAAAAAAAAACTACTGTTCCCGATGTCGTTGTGAAGATATTCATGGTTAACTTTTGACGTTTCATTAGCGTTCTGTAAACTGTTGTTCAATTTAATACGTCCACCACATCGGACACGTAGATGCGGCAACGCAGCACGCTTCAACTGCCGGTCTCTGAATGATCAGCTGTAGTTGACTGTCATGGCTGGGTGTAGCATTGTTGCCACATTTTCTCGGGACAGAAATGAAATTATCTGATTGGCTCAATTTGTACTCGGCCACATATATCAAGTTGCATATCAATTTCATTAAAAATCGTAAATTATTATACAAAATGACATAATTTTTTCATTATACATCATAAAAAACAAAAGGAATGATTCGGCACTTGACATTTCGACATAAAGATTAACCTTAAAAAATAAATAGATGTACTGCGGATTTGACCTTATATACATCCTTAAGGTAAATACTGTATTGCGTGGTAGTCAAATGAGTGCTAAAACTTCATAATGTTTTTATACCAAGTTGAATGCACTGATTATACATAGTGAAGGTGAATTTGTAAGATGACATGTCTAATTAACCTAGAAAAACATTAATATCGATAAATTTGCGAAACCATTAACTAATAGTGGCAAATTTCCATTATGTCACATTTTCATTGGGACTTTTCAAAGAATAATCTGTATTTTTTAACCGATTTTAATGCACCACGTCGTATTTTGTTCCTCAAGAGATTCTCTGCAAATTCACCACGTAAACTTTTTCGAAGTTTATTTGTTTGCAAATTATAGCAATTTGTTTATGAAAGATTTTTTTCGCTAAATAAACAATTGGTTGCAACAGTAGAACGATTAAGCTTAGAAGAAATGTACGTGGTGAATTCGTAAAGGATCTCTTGAGGAACAAAATAAGACGTGGTACATTGCAATTGATTAAAAATTACGGATTATTCTTTGAAGAATTCCGACGAAAATGTGCCATCATGGAAATTTGCATTTATCAGTTGATGATTTCGCAAATCTATCGTTTTTCAAATTCTTCTACATTAATAAGACACGCTGTGATATAAAGCCGCTAACATTACGTTCAATTGTTTATTAAGCTTGGCGTAAAACAATTGTGAAAATTTAGCACTCATTTGACTAGCTTGCAGTACAGTACATACCTTAATAAAAGCTTTTTACAGAAAATTATTAGGTGTGGAGCCGTTGGTACATATACTATTCCACACATAATTTCCAATCATTATTTCATGAATCAATTGTTGTTAGTAAGAATAATGTCTACGAATAAACGTAACCGATTATACATTATATATTGCAGAAAATCTTTTTGAACAAAGGTAAATTATACAATGCGAAAAAGAAAGATACAAAGCTTTCGAAGGTGTCTAGCAATATGAATTGACGATACGGTTAACGTGATATGAACACGAAACGGGGGGTATCAGAATATACGATTAAGAATGCACTCTTTCGATTTCCTCGTCGTAAAGAGATTCCCGCGATTCCCCACTTTGGCGGTGTAATCGCGAGAACGTTTCTCCCGAGCAAATAGAGTTAAGTGAGCGCGAGATTATGGGCGAATAATAAAGAAGGCAAATGGAATATCAGATAAACCCGGGGAGCTTTCTTCCGTAGACATGTATACGCGGTACCGTTTCTTTTTCCTCCTTTCTGGGAAATATAAATGGTGCTGTGATCCTCGATCAGGATTCAACGAGGTATTCCTGTATCAGAGGTCACAGTGGAGCTTGGTAATTGCTAGCTCAGAACAACATATATATATATATATTATTATATATGCCTATAGATATAACTAAATAGTTGAAAATCAGCGAGCCGGTGCTCCATTGACTTCAAACTTATATTTAATCTTATTCCATTGTGAAACCGAGAAAGGCGCGGTTTAATAATCTCTCGGGGATATCCGAGATGCTATAAGTAATGGAGCCTCAACCAACGAGTGCTATGTACGTGTTATATACACCAAAAGATCTGTGTATATGTATATACATATTAGAAAATGCGCGTATTAGCTCTCCTTCGATTCATTTTCTTAACCATTTTTTGCATTTGTTCTGACGTATATGACGAGAAAAGAAGAAAAATAAGAACTCTCGTATCTCAAAGGCGAGGGTTCGTAATCCTTGTCCCATTTTCCCGTCTCTCATCTTTTTGAATCACATTTTGTCGTTGTGATCCATCGTGAAGTGCTATATAAGAATCAATAATAATTTTTTATTTGGAACTTTCATCACGAGAAAAATGCGTTGATGCGATTGGAAAGCACCGAGCTTAGTGAAAAACGAAACGAAAATAAACTCGCGGTGCCAACTGTGAAATAGAACATCATTTTGTTTAGACTTGGCTGTTTGGTTTGTGTAACTGTTTTTTTTTTTTCAGGTGAAAGCTGAATTTGAATAGAGATCAACTCACAGTGATAAGATTCTAATCCCGTGTATTCCAGTTTACAATATACATTTATATACGTTCGTATAAACATTTGTAAATATGTGTGTATCTGTGTTATATATGAAATAAGTTTCTATTTTGTGACGATCAGAATTTTGATTTCCCCGCTTCACTATTAGCAATAATTTCTCTGTCAGAGTTTATTCGACTTCCAAAAATGTCTGGGATCACAAAAATTGGAGTAATTGGCCCAGATTTATAAGTACTTGATTCAATGATCGTACATGGGTCCTTCTCGTTTCGATGAATGATTTTAAATTAAGCACATTTTAATCCGCTTATAGAACGTAAGGTTAATTACTTTTAGTTTTTGTATTACAAAACTCTTTCTTAGAAAAGAGGTGCTATCACGAGTGCCGATATAAATGTGAATGAATTTTTACATGTCAGTTAAAAAATTGTAAGATCTGTTGGGAATTACTTCGAATTGTCGAATTCTGATTAGAGGGAAAAAAAATCTGAATATGATGATGTAGCAGTAAATTGACATCGCAGCTAACTGCCACTAATGAAAGCATGATCACCATGATCCCGTTTTTTCTCTACTCTAACCTCCGTATTAAAATTCAATTTTAAATTGACTTCGTTCCAGCCTCTGAATGATAGGAATCCAATGAACGAATCCAAGGGTGATACAAACTTATACAATTTGGATGAATTTTCCATCATCTGAAATTACATTTACCTATACATTGTATTATAGTGTAGCGTAAATTCGATTGATGTACTAAATTTATATGGAACTGCAGTAACGCAGTATTATTCATAGCTGTCGTAATTGAGAGACCATGAACGGCCTTGGTAGACTTTATTTTCATCAATCAAATGGGATAAATACATTATTCTATAATAATGCATCTAAATCAGTAATGATTTATTCGAGTATACCATTTATATCCATAATGTTCGTCAATGAATAGCTCGGAATGGGAATGTGGTATTGAAATAAAAGAGGCTGTCTAGATTCAATAAGCACGAACTGTAATAGAGTAAAAAATTTAAAAAAAACAACCCTAAGCATTAAAAAAACGTATCCTAAGTTATAATATATATATATATAAGTGTGTTGTTCTCGCAAAAATGATTTAATCCAAAAAATTGTCAAATACTTTGAACCCATTAATAGCTCAAAAATTGTTAATTAGATTGTTGACAACAACTGTTGAAAAATTACATTTACATTAAAAAAAGAAGTATACAAGTTTTAAATAGAAAAGCTGAAACAAAAAAAAATTTAATCAAAAAAACTGTTTGAACGTAGCACTTGGAAGTTCACTGGAATTCGAGTGTACATAATACAGGAGTGTGACTGCGCTAGAGCCGACTATTTTTTTTTTAATTCTTAGCATCGAGCCGTAAAAGCGCCTCTTGATAATAAGATTAGGCAAGACGTTTGGGCAGAATGATCAATTGCAATAATTTATGCTGTTACCGTATGGAACAAAAGTTCAAGACGATTATTCTCCGTCTCGGAAGATCAAAGAAACTTTGACATGTACTACATGTGTATATATGAACGCTTATTGCGAAATTCGGCTCCATGCATACGTGCATATGTACTACGTAGGGGTAAAATATGTGCAGTCTTGGATACAACTATAAAAACAGTGAGGGCGTGCTATAGTCACATTAACCGTGAAGTAGATACTCGAGGGATTTTAAAACAAAGCGCGAGTTAGTTGCTATGTGGTTTACAAGTGGAAAGAGCAAGTCTCACAGAACACGGAAAAGATACTGTATTTACTCTTTACATCTAGTTATAACGATGGTACAAGAGAAAGTATGGAAATTTATGATACGAGAGTAGAAGCTTTGCAAAATGGGAACATGCCGCCGGATTTCGCTATTACGACTTGACACGTTTTAGACCAAATAGGGAGAGAATTGAAAAGTAATTCTGACCGTAAAATTCATGTTAAAAATTATCGGGATACGTTTGAATGTGGGGACATGTTGGCAAAATGTATTAGTCATTCGGTGTATTCAGCGTTAAGTTTTTTTAACTTACGAAATGTAAAATCTTAAATATTAAGCGTAGTTTTTACGGTTCTTGTATAGTAAATATTAGAGAAAGTAAAATTTACGGAACGCACGGTACAATTTCTGGTGCTACACGATAAAATTTGCTTGCATCAACTTAAGAAAAATAAATTCATTACAGTAGAATCCCGTTATAAGCCTGGCTAAGGGCTGTAGGGGAAATTTTTTAAGGAATCACGGACCCCCCACTATAGCACGCGATCGAATTCTTGACCAACTACTCGTTATAAGCGCGAGGCAATTCTTGTGCATGGGTTTAGGCATCCCCAATATAGCGTGCCATCGAATTTTTACCAGGCTACTCGCTGCAAGCGCAAGACAATTGTCGTTAGTTTGTAATTATGTGGTCCTATACATTAATAAAATATTTATATATATTTTTGTGTTTTTACAACTAGTAAGTATAGAGCTTGTAGTACGATATTCAAATGTATTTCCTTTATTATAATATATATCTCTTGTTTTTGAATTTTTGTTTGTTTAATCTTCGAATACCTCTAAAAAATATATAAAATTGATGAATTAATTGGTAGTATATAAGAATTATAATTTAAAAGGTTGATTTAAGAAAAATCAAATTAGAAATTAATTCGAGGCTTATATGCGCACTGTTAAAAAATATATGAAATTTACAATACTTTTACAATACAACGGTAAATGAAATTTACAAACCGGGTGTATGAAATGAAAATTATTACACTCGTATGCCAAAATTGAAATATGAACATAAATTTTGGTTACTGATGTGGAATTTAAGATACATAACATTGAATATTCATATGAAATCTAAAAATTTTGTGGACATGCATTGAAATAAATCATATGTTTGATTGATAATTAATGCAAATGTATATGAATTCATCTACTATCAACAATGTATTAAAATTACAGTATGATCTTCACTTTTCTTGACAGTTGACTGAAAAATAAGATACACATGAATGTTAATAATACGAGACCTGTTATTTCCCATCATAACTCTATCTCTTAAAAATACGGTATAAAAATGGGAATGAAAATTAATATACCCTGCAGTATAAAAAAAAAATCCGTGTATTAAAATTCATTTACCTATGTATTAATTATAAGAATCTCAATATTAAAATTAATACACAAGTGTAGGAAATTCGTAACGCTCTGTGGGCACCGTGCTTCGCGCTTTGGCCACCGCGTGGCGCAGAGCGTCGACTTTCTCATAGGAGGCACGTGCTTCGGACGAGGATATATACAAGTCGCTCAAATCTAAGAAAATTGTGTAAAACATGAAAATGGTAAACACCAAACTTAACACAAGATGTTGAGATTATAATAAAAATTTTTACGGCGACAATTGCTCGACTTGATTGCCACGGCATCAAGTGGTGATAAGTCACTCTAACTAATTTCTTGAGATGTCTGCATGATTTCGACCTTCAACTTTAAAAAATCGAACACAATAGTACGCCAATTAATGTATTCCCCTTAAAAACTCATAGTAGCTGAATTTATTTAATATTCATTCGTATATTAATATTCAAAAAGGATCACCAAATTTTATGATACATCTCCAGAAATATCGTAGACATATGTAATGCGAAAACGTTATACGGTGCCTGAAATTTAGTAATCTTGAATCTGAAAATTACTATGCTGGTAACATGAACTTTAATATACCTGTATAGTAATATTAGTAGACGTTTCGTGTTTTTAATATGCACAAGGGCAACATTTCTTACATGTATATGATTTTTCAAATACACAAGTATATTAATTTTACTGAACAGTGCTCGTATCATTAAAATACCGCGTCTCTCAATTTTCCTCAGCGTATCTGAATTTTCATATACGGTATCTGCATAAAAGCTTCCTATACATGTGTATTAATTTTCATACGGAAATTTTTTACAGTGTGGAGTAGTTAGCCGCCAACTTCGAAAACGCTTCAGGGTGGGGAAAGCTTTCCGTATTGAAAGCGGGGAAGAGGCTTATATAGCGGATAGGCTTATACCGGGATTCGACTGTATGTGAACACGATATTCTTTCATCAATAACGATGACAATAATTATTTAGAAAATTTGATTTTTGCCTGAAGGAAATATGAAAGTCACATTACTATTTTCAATTTATGTTTACACTTTATCTGTCTGTAAGAACTCAACGTTTCAGTAGAGTTTTTTAAGACAAAGTATTATCAGGCATGTGCGTGTGCCATATGCCCGGAAAGATGGTCTAGTAAACCTCCGGTTAGATTATGTCAAAATTAAAATCACGACCAGAGTATATAAGAATCCGTCGAACCATCAGCTGACGCGAGCAAAGAGGCTCATCGCCACCTGTCGGCCAAAGTTGGCATCGGGATCACGCACTCAACTGAGCCAATAATATTTACGCAGTTTAGGCAAAGTCCCATGATGCCGAACAGATATCTATATTGATATCGTACCCCTATTATGCCCCCCGCCGCTAAGCCACCCTGGCGTGAAACACTCACCAATTTTAATGTGCAATGCGGTAAAATTTACCGTGAAGCTTATTTAAAATTACAAAATAAATATTGAAATAATCATCATAATTACGACACTTTTTCAAGGAAATTTCTTGAAGAAATAAAATAATGATATGCGCGATAAAATTTTACTTATATATTGTATCGCATAATTTTATATTGTATCGCATATATTTTATTTCGCATATATATTGTATCACATAATTTTCGAAGTTATGTTCTGCATTTTTTAACGGACATCAAAATTTACGAGACATTCCGGTAAAATTTCCTATATTAAATTCCTATATTAAAGAAATTTCATGTAACTTTCGTGAAAATTTGTGTTTTGCTCAATAATAATTTCGAAAATTGCAGGTTATCTCCACGTTACTGTTACTGCACGGTAATTTAAAAATTTTAATTCTCTCCGTTATTTTGGATAATCTTTTAAAAATGAAATGAGTGAATTGATATGTTTATGAACTGATGATTAGAAAGTAACGTCAACAAAGAAAAACCCGATTTGTATGAGGTTTTCATAATCTCTTCAACAACAACAGAATAAAATACTATAATAATATCAGTGATTTCATCAGGAATAAAATTACTCAACTGTGAATTCGCAGTAAAGTCATTAATAAAATCAACTTATTAAATCAAATTCAAGATTAGGTTATGTATGCATAGATCGAATCTGACATTCAATTTTTGTAATACGTATCAATCAGGTTGCTTACTATTCTACATAAAGTCAAGAAGTAATTTTACCTTTTATCGAATTATTTTCGCTTTAAATCGTGCACGAAAGGTCAGTAGAAGAATGAAAATAAGAAAATGGAAGGATAATTAAAGATTAAGCAGTAGCTATGATAACTACCTGGGAAATAATGACAACCGGAAAATAATATCGTTAAAATGGACGATTACGATTATATTTTGGGGAATATTGTAGCTATGTTGAGGTGAACAAAGGAAGGAACGAAGTATATTAAGGATCATAAATCGAGTATTGACCGAATTGCGTTAATGTTTTGGGCACACGTTGCCCAACACCCACGCAATATATGCTCGAATCGCAGGTATTTGGAAGAAAAAATTTACAAATTCTACACATTATCAAACTTTGAAGCATGGATGTCAATCCATAGATTAAATTGGATGGAACCAATTTGTTTTAAGCTATATTTATAGAGGGTATGGAAGAAATTTTGTGAACCTTGTTAGATGGACCGTGGGTCGTTATGAATTACGTACACATGGGTGTACTATCATCGAGCACCACTCCTGGACATACATGGTCCACATTGGAGAAGGAAGAGACTTAAATCGTCCGAGCTCTCTATAAATATCGTGTCGACGGGACATTCACGATTTACCGACCAATAATGCTCAAATATTACTGTCTGTGCTCGACAATATCGATAGTAGAAGCGAGAGGCGACCCACGTACAGGTAGATTACATGCTTATATTCCTTATGGTTTTTTCCCAAGCATAAAAAATCTCTTCTATCTATATAACAATATGCAATATAAAACATAGTCTACAGTAACGATAACAAAAAATCGAAAAAATGGAGGAAATAACATGTACATATGGATCGCCTCAAAAATGCCATTAGTTCACAAGGAGAGATGGAAATAAAAACAATGTGCTTGATTTTTGTTCCAAGTCATCTTTATTTAAATTCCACAAACTTAGAATTAAGATATTTTC
>OZ022420.1:3094488-3217448 GCA_963989365.1 Rhimphoctona megacephalus | reverse complement strand
CTCTCTCTCTCTCTCTCTCTCTCTCTCTCTCTCTCTCTCTCTCTCTCTCTCTCTCTCTCTCTCTCTCTCTCTGTCTCGCTCGCGCGCCTACGCTCTTTCTCTCTTTGCGTCTCTCTCCCCCACCCCCTCTCTCTCTCTCTCTGTCTTCAAATGTCCACGAGAGCGAGAGCGAGAGAAGTGAGCAGAGCAGGAGGAGGCTTCGACATGGTGGTTTTCGTCAGGAACAACGGATGGCGAGGGTTTACTTGGAAAGGGAGGATAGTGACAGAAGAGGGAGAGAGAGAGAGAGAGAGAGAGAGAGAGAGAATGCACCTGTGAGGAGATCAGCGGACGAATACAATCCTTATATACGCCGTTCCAGCAAACTCGCCCCAAAGAGGCAAGCAAAGCCATCGAAAAGCAAGAAAAACGCGCGCGCGCGCGCGCCGCGTGTGTGTGTGTGTGTGTGTGTGTGTGTGTGCGTGCGTGCGTGCGTGCGTGCGTGCGTGCGTGCGTGCGTGCGTGCGTGCGTGTGTGTGTGTGTGTGTGTGTGTGTGTGTGTGTGTGTGTGTGTGAGAGAGAGAGAGAGAGAGAGAGAGAGAGAGAGAGAGAGAGAGAGAGAGAGAGAGAGAGAGAGAGAGAGCGATTTGGACCAAATGGGCGGCTTGTGACTAGCCGAAATCTCTGTGGTCTCTTTGGTCATGATATTATCCCTATTCTCTGTCTCGCACTAACATTCCCTCTGATCTGACCTTCGAAGTGACCTGTGTTTGTTCCCGATCTCAAGGAGACAGCAACTTCATTAGGAACTGATCCTATATTTTCAGCTTAGTATATAGCTATATTCACACACACACACGCACACACACACACACATACACATCTATACATTAAAACGGCACTTGCTAATTTTATCCCGAATTCCCGACATTTTCGCCCAATAGAAGAACACTTGTGACCGCGCGCGTGAAGTTTACTTTCATCGGCGGCCATCTTGAACACTATAAAGAAAACGAAGCGACACTTACGAAAGTGGCAGGCCGCCGCCTAGTGTGAGAAATCGAAACTAAGAAGTGCGTACGAGATTTCGGGCACGTTTCAATAATTAATAATAAAAAAGACATTATTATAAATAATATTACGCATAAAATGTTTTAAAAAATCATAGAATTATAATAGAACATACGAGCGGTAAAATTATTAGAAAAATAACCGAGGATTTGAGATTGGAAAAAAACGATGATTTCTGAGCATGCGCGTCGCGCATGCGATAGGGGAAAAAACGAATCGAGGCAAACTTTTTTATTGTTTTAAAAATAATTAAAAAACTTTTATTACACAGAAATTTTCGAGCATTGGTTAAATAAAAATAAAAAAACTATTTAAAATGTAAAAATTGTTATAAAATACCTGCGGTTAGCGTACGGCAAAAGCGTTTCGTTACAATATAAATACGTCTTGGGATTCATCAATATTAATGATTACGATGATAGAAGTCTGTGGTCCTCCATAGTGTGCGATATACTGAGTTAAATCGAAATTGTAATTTCTATATGCATATACAACATCTATTGATTAAACGCGAATACACATTCTTACTTAACAATTCCAGTAAAAACGAAAATGGGTTGCGGCATTCTGAAATTTTTATTGTTAGATCATTTCCAATTTCTCATTTTTTTTGATTGATTTATACAAATTCTCTAGCAAAGCAGAAAGAGAAAAGAAGAGAGAGAGGTTACGTTTCAAATAGAATAGGAATGGTTAGACAAATATCGAATTTTTTACTGCACTTTCAACCGAGGCATTTCTGATTTTCGAATCTATTCCTTGTATGAGAGACTAAGAAAAAGCAGAATGTCCAAAACATGATCCTTTTTTAATTTATTTCAATAAAATTTATTGTTTTTTATGCGTAATGAAAAAATGCCTTCGATTTTTTACATCGTTTATGATTTTTTTTTCGACATTCATCTGCTCTCATTGATGGAGGAAAATGTTCCGAAAAAGAAGAGTATATGTGCTAGCAGTACTGCGATGCTCATAAGTTCACCCCATCATGATCAACTCAGAAATTTCAATAAGAAAATTAATAAAACAGGCAAATGAAAAGCCAACAGCAGAGGTTGATCTTCCACAAAGGCTATTAACGTAGGTGATGGCGAAATGGGTGCTGGGAAAATTCAAAAAATTCATTACCAAATTTTCTACGTAATCCTGCTGTGCACCATGTACCCCGACTTAATCCCGATCTCCAATTCTATGCGAATTCTCAATTTTTTAAGTCGAAAGGTCCTGATGATTTCCCTTATCGGAGCAGAACTTAATTTTAAAATGATGTGTGATAATTTATTCTAATGGAGTTGTAATGAAGGCTGACTAGGTCCTCAATCATGACCTTTTAATCAATCCCGGCGAATCTGACATCCCTATATAGTGAAAAAAAATCTATTTGGTAGGGATTATGAATTTCATTTATGTTTCAACAAACGAGGTCACTTCGATTTATTTATCTGGTTGAAAAATGTCAAACCGAAATAATCTATGAAAAAAAAACTGTCTCATTCACAGCATTGAGAAACTTACTTTGTTGAATTGGCAAAATCTTCATTGAACACCAACTAGTTCCGCTGTTGAGTCAACTAACAGGAGGCGAACAAAATATTATGTTGACCCAACAGAAAATTTGATTATTCCAACCACTTGATTTGCTGGCTGAAATAAATATTGTTCACCACGACAAAACATTTCTTTAATTAACAACGTTAATTTTGTTCGCCGAATTTAGTTGATTGAGCAATATCGGATGTTCAGTGCGATATACATATCCACTAAATTGAAAGCAAAGTTTCCCATATGCCAACTTTTGAGGTCGTGAAAGATTAAATTTAACTATACCAGCTGAGCTATAATTGTCGCTGGAGCAACAAATTACAGAGAAAAAAAAGTTCAAGCATTTTTCTCTAGAAAATAGCAAAAGATCAATACATTTTAGTCTTAACTTTCATTTCAAATATGGTCATTTAAAACCTTCGTATTCCTATTTTTCTGGAAGACTTTAATTCACAAATATTTTACAACACTGACTGAAAATATAACGAAATTACCAGCAGTTCAACGTATACTGCGGAAATAAAAATGTTAAAGTCATTGTGGCAATAAACACGCAAAGCTAATGGATCCCAAGGAAACACCAGGGGTTACATCGGATATCGAGGAAGCGTTTCCACAATGGTACGAGGCAAAATACCACCAGTTTGGTCATTGGGTGTATACTACCATCGTAATGTAGTATAACCACCCCTCGTATTTATACGTAATCCGTACGGTCACGCTGGGTGGTTTGGGGGATCGCTAAAGTCGTAGTAAATATAGTACACACCATGGATTTGTACGGATAATCGTAAAGTTCGTTGTCATCACCAGTTCTCGGTTAGGAAACGGCCGCATACCGTGAATATACATTTTTTCTAACGTATACAAAGTGTACAAAAATCCAAGCCATATGTTCACGGTGAATAGAGCGTGCAATTTCGAAAAGAAGTGCATATTTGTTTTTTTTTCTCCGACGAATGGCTGATAAAACACTTACTAATTACTGAAGACCAATCTAGTGCGTCGTGAAGAGGAAGTACTATATAGGAGAGTGTTGACATTATTCCCTACGACCACTTTCAATTGCTGATGTATCAGTTTCGTATTTTCAATTCGTTATAATATCACACGTATGGTGCCTCTACAGATAGAAAAGTGAGAACTGGACTCTTCCTAATAATATTGTGACCTAGCTATCTGTCAAATATTGGGCGTCAATGTTAGGACTTTTTCTTCTTATACGCGAATGGCGTATAAGAAGAAAACGAGACTGGTCGGATTTGTCGGGGGCGGGTTAAAATTCCGAACTTTAAAAATCAGAACGCTCAAAATTCCGAATTTATTTATCTAGAACACAATACTCCTGGAAATTTACAATTCCAAAATTTTGTAAATAGAATTATTGTATAACCGAAAATAAAAGTCCACTACGAAATTAAATGAGAATAATCATGGATCCGAGTGATAAAACGTCAACATAAAATCATAGCACGTAAAACATGTATCAACTTCTCATAATCAGAGAGTCCATAGTTCCGAAAAAATGTAGAGTTATACATTCAAGATCCTGAATGGCGAAAGTTTCTACAGAGAAAAGTTCCGAAAATATAAATATCCGATAGGTGTAAAGGCAGGGTGTCAAGTCGTCACGGGCCTACTGTCTACTGTGTCAACTGGATCGCGCAACTCGCCATTGTGTAACTCTCCAACCGTAGCAAGTCTACCCTGTGTGGAAAGTCCCCAACCGTGTAGACTGGATCTAGCGCGAGCTCTAATCCGGGCAAGTGGGGACTTGCCCGGCGTGTACCTAAGAAAGGCGGTGAAAGTGGGGATACGCGAGCGTCGGGGAAATATCAAAATACTACGGATTAGAGCTCGCGCTAGATCCAGTTTACACGGTTGGGGACTTTCCACACAGGGTAGACTTGCTACGATTGGAGAGTTACACAATGGCGAGTTGCGCGATCCAGTTGACACAGTAGACAGTATGCCCGTGACGACTTGACACCCTGCCGGTGTAAACATCCTGATATTATATGTTTACAATAGAACGTGAAAGATGATCAATACTCAGAAAAAATTCTACCGAGAAAGATCAAAATTCCGAAAGAATAGTACTCTGAAAGATCAAAACTCCGAAAAAATTTTCCCCAAAGATTGAATCTCCGAAAATCCATGCGATACAGCAGTGGTGCTGCCATCTAAACGCGTCAGGCTTACATGCTATCTGCTTTATGTATGAGTTTTCGGAATTTTAATCGTTCTGAACGTTCTATATCGGAATCTTACACTATCTAAACATGAGTTTTCGCAAACTAGATGATCGAAAATATGATTTTTGGATTCCAAAACTTTCGGGAACCTGACGAATCTCTTATTAGCTTTTATTATATTTAAACTTTCTGATATAGTTCGTTTTCTAGAATAAAAATTTCGGTAATTTGTGGCATGTTTAATATTACGTATTCGAAGTTTTGTGAGTCGAATTACTGGTCATTCAAATAAAGCGTTGATCTCAATCATACGATTTCTGAAAATTATCTCGTGTAAGAAATCACATGTTGTATCATTTTCCTATCGCTACTCGTACCGTTCTACATCATTTACAGTCAACTGTGTAGACTTTTGCTGGCATGATCCTTACGAAGCTTTCAGTTTCGGAACATTAAAATTAGGAATTTTAAACCGTCGGAGCATTTAAAGTTCGGAATTTCAAACCGGCCCCGATTTGTCGGCTAAACTGTCATTATGTATGCCTTTATATAGAAATTCAAGCGAGGTAATATAAATAGATTCGCGGAGGCGTTGTTTGAAGAATATTCTTCTGATCAAGGTTTATCTCCCATAAGAGCTCGTGTGCAGACATTCATCAAACTAATTCGCCAAATCAACGCCAAACAAACAAACTAATTCGACAAAAGTGAAAAATGAGGTCAGTTATTTATTTGCAATAAGAATTAAAATCCATTTGAAAAAAGAGTGAAGGATGAATGGGCTCCTTACAAATAATTCGCGTTATTATTCGTTCCCAAATAAATTTATTCTTTATGCCTTAATTATATTAAAATTATGCAATATGATAATGATTTAACGATTTGACAAGGGTGAGTTTAATTTTTTGCAATTCTGCTCGATACTTGGGTAGTGAAAACGTATAAAACGAATTTTTCAATTTGAACGTCGTCGTGCTTGTTCAAACGCTATTGAAAGAAAATCAATAAAACGGAACATTTAAACCGCAAGTCAAATCAGGATATACGTTTCCCAAGTTGACACGACCGGAATTGAGATCTTTTTCGATCGAGAAAATTCCGTTAAAACGTAGAAACGAAGCGATTGGGGACTCGGTAAATCAGAATTCGTAATTTTAGAGAGATAGAAAGTACTTGGCCCTCAGGAACGTAAAAAAAAAAAGAAAACGAAAGGTTGGAGTGAAAGATTGAAAATCACTTTGAAAAAGGTTTATGTATAAATCGATTGTCTCTAGCTATCATGTGGAATTCTCTATCCCGAAGCCAATGCGATTAATTGAAAATTGTCTAACGTTTGCTGGATCAGATGAGGATTCCGAAGTTTCACACGAATAGCCTGAGAGAGGATTTGGGGCATTGCAAGGAAAATAAGATTCAGTGACCATTATATGTATATACGTATAAGCACAGTGCAATTGACAAAAATTCTCAATGAAATAATCGAATAATTCAAGTATCAAGTATTCAAGTATCTCTTTCGTTTTTTTGCTTTTCAACTCGTTGTATAATCACCTCTCTCGTGAAGAAAGTGTCCTCGAAAGTCTCCCGATGGAAGTAACTCGCTAAAGTTTAACGAACCACTTTCTTCGCCCTATACCCGTACCTCAGAAATTGTAGCAAGAATTGCAGTTCCGTCACAGAGTTGAAGCCGAAGGAGTCACTAGCTTGAAACTTCGACAGTCATTAAAACGCAATCCCTTTTTACGAGCACGACTACGCGAAATGATTAAAATCTTGCAAAGTGCGAGTCCGTGTATTATATATATATACGTTGAGAATGTCGTCGAAAACGTAAATATGATATATAAAGAATAATGAAGAAATAGATGGATGCCTGTGCGATACAGATACGGCCTTTGAGTGTGATTTACGCGCAGTCAGAAATAGATTTAGAGGTTCGTGCTCATTTCTCGAGTTTCCAACCTATTTGATGAGGGTTGAGAGTCAGGCATCCTCATCAATACTGCACTATAATCCTAATTAATTAATGACCAAAAACTTTTATTATTCTTATACTATAATAGTTTAAGACAAGAGAAAGGAGCAAACAATCATGCGAATCTTTTATTCAATAGCTCATTCAAATGCGAGGGCTAATTATTAAAGATTGAAGGACTTTTCCTTGGGGGACCAGCCGTTCAATCAGACCCACCTCCCTAAAAAATGGTAATGACATTTTGACACTTTTCTCTCTTTCTCTCTCTCTCTCTCTCTCTCTCTCTCTCTCTCTCTCTCTCTCTCTCTCTCTCTCTCTCTCTCTCTCTTCCTGAATTTGCATTTGTATTATATACATACAAAGACCATTCATAAAAAAAGGGAAAATGTGACGAGAGTGAAGAAGAAGCTCCAAAGTTGTAATTCTAATTTACATTAGGATCACTGATCCCGGGAGCCAGAAACCAGACGCTCCGCGTCTATAAACCATCAAAAGCAGCGTGGTCGCTAAATATAGAGTTTTGTAGCATCCGCTGTCGAAACTTCGCTTCGAACCTTTTAACGATGCCTCCTCGATAAACGTAAAATGACCGGAGAGCCCAGTCAACTTATGATTTTCTCTTTCATTTTCAAATTGTAAAGTGATCTTAATTGGCTGATGGGCATCGCAAAAGGGGTATTATATATAGATTGATAGAAATTCGAAGGAAGGCGTAAAACTTTCATTAAAGTTTCGGCTTTGCCACATCTTATCCCTTTTCGAGCATGAAAGATGGAAGAGTCAGTGACTCGACTCTGAAGCTATTTCAAATTGAGGGAAGTCTGCCAACTTTATTTTGTATTGATTTTTTTCGTATAAATACAGATTGTCATTTTATATATTAATTGTTCAAATAATTCCGTTTTTCATTTTTCAACATTGCTTCAGTATTTTTTTTCTTTTCGCTTTCGAAACTCTGTTAAAAATAAACTCAGTTATTAGACCATACAACGTGCTATTCGAAACTGTGAATATATATATATATATGTAATGTAATGTATGTAATGTTTGGTTCCATGACGTTTTATCACATGACAAAATAACATCGACAAAATATCACCGACAAAATACCACACGACAAAAAATCACCAGGACAAAAAATCACTGCGGCAAAATATCGCACGACAAGAAATCACCTCGACAAAATATCCGTACATTCCGTAAATTTCCTTAGAAAAATTCGTGTTAATAGTATTTTGGCCGAATGTAAACAGTAGTTTCCAAGTATTTAAATTCTAACCACCTAAATGACTAACTAACTAACTGACTAACAAACTAAGTTTGAGCCACCCTAAGTTTGAATTATATATGATTCAAATTTTAAACTATATAAAATTCAAACCTAGCCGTCGTGTATAAAACGTGGCTTTCCTTTCTGAAATTTCAGAAATTTGAGTGGCATAACATTATCCACAATACAGAGTTGATACTAACCCTCCGTTACATGCGCTATATGAGCGAAACGCCGCTTTTTTCTTTTTTTTTTTTTTAATAATCAACAAATGGTAAACGATACATTTGTGGAATGTTCATGGACATTTCTACGGTGGTTCGCAGAACGTATTCGCTTGAAATTATTTAACTTACGGTGTGATAAGAGCTCCTAAAGTTGATTATAAAATTTACAGTTTTTTGATGCTTGTTACGGATGGCTAAAACTCTCGTTACGATTATCTACATATGATAGACCCGGTAAATCAGGAATCATCCCCACTCTCGCGTAACTGCTGAATCGTTATCCGTTCTTTCATACACAGCACTCACAACATGCACAGAACATTGAACAGCAATAAATTGGAATAATTTGAAAAATTCATGCCTGGTTACGGTATATTATAGTCGTGATATTTTTGTGTGTGTGATTTTTTGTCGTGTCATATTTTGTCGTCGTGATTTTTTTTTCGTGTGATATTTTGTTGCGGTGATATTTCGTCCTGACGATTTTTTGTCGTGATATTTTGTCCGTGACATTTTGTTGTGTGATATTTTGACTGCGATATTATGTCGTGTCACCAAAAGTCTATATGTATCAAAGGTTCGTGAGCCCTCTGCAGACCTCACTCTACAAACAAGTGTGTTGTTGCCAACACACATTAAGTGTGTTCTGTCCTTAACGCCATAAGCAAACTATAGATTCTTTCTCGCCATTTTCTACACGTTTTAAAGTATGTTGAAAATCTATAGTTTGCTTATGGCGTTAAGTAGAGAACACACAAGTGTGTTGTTTTCGACAACACACTTGTTTTTACAATGCTAAAATCGAAAATATAACAAACCTGTAACCAAGAGAAAGTGAGAGATCGCGAGAGAGAAGGAAAGAGCCCGTCGCGCATAGTTTAAGAAACCAATTAAATTGCATTTACGCGTCAGCTAGCCCTGTTCTGAGCTAGAATTTTCCTCAACGGTACTCTCAACTTTGGGTACCAACAGAGAAAGAGCAAAATACTCTCGGAAGTCGAGTTTACACGCTGGAAAGCAGTGTAGCCTATAAAATGATTGTACGACGTGAGAATTTACTTGTGCAACTCGGTGGAAAACCTCTCTCCCTCTCTTTCTCTCTCTCTTTCCTCCCCCCCCCCCTCTCTCTCTCTTCCTCTGTTCCATTATTTCCTACAGAGTTTTTTTACTGCACAAGAGGAAACTCAAATATATATTCACATATGTAAAACCCACGAGAGCCAAAGACAATTAGCGTTTGTCAGAACTCAGTTAGTTATGTATTTAGTTAATGTTAGTATTAGAGGAGAGTGTTAGGTGGAAGTCCGATAAACTTGGTGAGCTTTGTCGGTATCAGAGTCGGAAGTGAAATTCTTGTACCGAAAAAGTAAGGTCGACAATCAGTAATGACCGTTACTCCACTTTAATAGAATCGTAAAACGCAAAACAACCCTCCCACTCTCATATCTATACATGTATATAAATATATACTTACATTTACAAAGAATTTTATATACAGCGAAACTTGAACAAGTGTAGTATTTTGCTGTTGCTTTTGGTATATACAAGTGTCAAGCGGGGGTTGCGAGCGTGTAAAACGCTTAATTAATACCAACTTCACGGCTACTTAAAGCCCAAATTTATTTCATCGCAGTCATTCGAGGCAGCTGCTAATTATGCGTTTGCCGTTCCAGGCAGGGTACAAATTCTCACTCCTTCTCTTTTGTACACCCTCGTCCATGATTCTCTCGGGGTTACACCGCGTCATACACTTTCCTAAGTAACTGCACACGGTGAGTATATGTGCATGTTTATACACAATCAGAGCGCGACGAGTGTGAAAACTTGGGACTCCCTCGGCATTTAGTATTTCTTCCTTTGTTATCCTCCCCTTTTACTCACATTTTCCCAAGTATCAAGTCTCTCGTATGCTACAAACAAGATGAGCGAAAAAATTGCGATTAGTGATTCTGTTAATGAAGCAATTATCCTCCGTTTAACTATTTTCTCCTCGAAACTTTCTAAAAGTAAATGATGCTCAGCATTTTTTATCCAAAACAATAATGTATTATTTTGTGAAGGGCGGTAAAATATATTAAAACTTTTCACGCTCGCGCGAAATTTGCTAGAAAAGTAGTCATTTTTTTTTGCTTTTTTATCGGACAATCTCGTGAAAATGATCGCAAGTCTTTATATTGTATCGTGAATTGCTTTGTGCCCTTTAAAAGATAGAATATATTGATGTTCCTTGAATGACATAAATATATGGAGCGAAAAATAAAGTATCAGGATCTCGATAAATGTCAGCATTTATTGGTTGGGATCAGAGCCCTAATTTTTTGTTCTTTTTTTACTCATCCCTCATTCTCCGGGGCTGTCGGTTTTTGCGAAACGGAGACGAAAATCACAACCCCGCGAAGCTCTTGAGCTTCCGGATGTGTGTGTGTGTGTATATATATATATATAGGTGTATATAAAAGTAGCAGTTCGATATATATGAGAGACGCAAGAATTGAGTATCTCGCGGGGCCTTAATACTTTATCTCGTTTCACGCTCCCCAGAGCGCAAGCGGAGGACACCACATTCGAAACTCGAAGGTTATGAGAGAACGAGAGAGTGAGAGGTTCGTTTATATACGTATAAATACAGACACACACATATATATACATATATATACACATATATATAATTCGGATAGCATGAATGAGGTGGAGAAAATGGATAAGGGAGAGGATATGCAGCCTCTGGGTTACATTTTATATGTGTATATTGTGTAGAGCTAAAAGTCCAGGATGAGGAGTTTCGTTCATACATAACCGCGTCTGCCGGCTGCAGGACGACGAAATGATTCTCACGATCGTTTCCGTTCGAGTGGATAATCGAGAGTATATCTATGGCTGTATATACAAGGTGAGATATAGAGAGAAAACGGCTCCGTGACTATAAAAAAATGTGAAGCTATATACATATACGTATGATATGTTGCAATACATCCGCTATTATAGCTTAATACTTTGTAAATATTTATGTATATAAATATACTTATTAGTCAAAGCGAGTTTGAATATACCGGACGAAGCGGAGTACCTTAAATAATATTGTGGTATTTTTGATTGTTTTAATGAAATTTTAGTATATTCATTTTCACTCATAATAGAAAGATCTACCGAGTTGTTTTAACTATTGCATACAATTTTTTTCGTCGTCCATCCATTGTCATTAAGGGGAGAAGTCTATTTATAAGACCAAATATTAGCTGTTTTTTTTACAATTTTTTAAAATAAAAAGGATTGTCTGATTGGATTACAACTTTGTGCACTTTTTATTCAACATTTTGACTATTTGAAAATATTTATTTTTTTTAAGGTAAATTGGCGGGTGTACAGATCGATCTTCATGAATTAAATCAAATCGGATCAAAACATATGAAGAATTTACAAGATGACAATAAAGAAAGTCAATTTTGTAATTTTTGATGAAAGTTTCGCTATATTTTGCAAAAAAACTATATTTTCTTATTCGAATTTTACACGTTTTTTTTGTTCACCTATAAACTGATAGTATAAAGAAGATGTATGCCAAATTTCATCAAAATTTGTTGAGAAATCAAGCCAACAGTTTGGAAAAATACACTTTAGAGAAAAACACGTTTAAGGGGCCAGTCCACTTTGAAAATTTCAAAAAATCAATTTTTTTACTGTTTTCGAAAGTACATACATTCAGAAATACTGTGTCAAAATTTTATGAAAATCCGAGCTCTCTAAGTAATTTTTTTTTTTTTTACCTGAACGTCAGGACCTCATTTCGTCTACCTGAACGTATAAACTTCGGCAGGGTGTCAAGTCACGGGCCTACTGTCTACCGTGTCAACTGGATCGCGCAACTCGCCATTGTGTAACTCTCCAACCGTAGCAAGTCTACCCTGTGTGGAAAGTCCCCAACCGTGTAAACTGGATCTAGCGCGAGCTCTAATCCGTAGTATTTTGATATTTCCCCGACGCTCGCGTATCCCCACTTTCACCCCCTTTCTTAGGTACACGCCGGGCAAGTCCCCACTTGCCCGGCGTGTACCTAAGAAAGGCGGTGAAAGTGGGGATACGCGAGCGTCGGGGAAATATCAAAGTACACGCCAGGCAAGTCCCCACTTGCCCGGCGTGTACCTAAGAAAGGCGGTGAAAGTGGGGATACGCGAGCGTCGGGGAAATATCAAAATACTACGGATTAGAGCTCGCGCTAGATCCAGTTTACACGGTTGGGGGCTTTCCACACAGGGTAGACTTGCTACGCTTAGAGAGTTACACAATGGCGAGTTGCGCGATCCAGTTGACACAGTAGACAGTAGGCCCGTGACGACTTGACGCCCTGCCTAAACTTCAAACGCGTTTTTCTCGAAACAACGTTTTCAAAATCGAGCTCCATCGTATCTCTAAAACTAATAAACCGATTCTCTTGAAATTTAAACCACATATTGTAACCATGATTCGCAAAAACATGACCCGCGATGGTTTTTAAATTTTGATTTTTATTCTTTTTTTTGTGAAAAACTGCGAAAAAATGCGTTTTTTTTTACTTTTTTCGTTTTTCATCTGCCATTTTTTTATTTTTTGATAAAACTTTATATCCGAGGGTCATTTTGTAGCTGGTGTCATACTGAATCTAATGGACTTTGATTTTTTTATTTCAGACAAGCCGTTGCCGAGTTGTGATGGAGCTACCTAGCCCACCTATTTTTGAGGCGTTACGTTAAACTATGGTTTTTGTACTTAAAAATGAATAAAAATGTATTAAAAATTTTTTTTAATGTATTTCAAGGCTTTATTTATCAAGCCCAATAACTTTTATGTTCATATCTTTTATAAAATCTTCAAAAAAAAATCGCGAAAATAGCCTTTTTTTCGTGGCTCCAAAGTGGACTGGCCCCTTAAAGTCTTAACCTCGTTTGCTTCGGCCATACACCGGCGATCTCTCGCGGCTCGAACTCTTTTGATGCTCATCCACAATAACATGGGAAATAATCGAAATTTCGTTCTGGGAATTTAATATAATATTCTTTACCATGTTGAGCTATCATTTTATGGAAAAATAAAAGTTTCGATTTGTTTAAGCTGATAAATAGACTTCTCCCCTTAAGAGGTTTCCCTTAAGAGGCACTTAGAACTTTGGAAATATCGATTTTTCGTTTTTCGTATTTTCTGAAACTATAATACCTTGAGAACATTCTGTGAAAATTTCAAGTTAATCCAACTGATAGTTTCACAGATATACAATGATTATCATAGATCTTTCTAACTATTGGAAGGAGCTAGCGAACTATAGCTAATAACAACCAGTATTTACTAGTGTATTAAATAAAAGCTGAGCCTTTCCTATATCTATATATCTACAATCTATCTATCGTGCTATTTGAAAGCAGTGCCAGAACAGCCGCCGAGGTCAGTAATTCAATCTATTGTATTTGTACATAGTTACTACGCATGTCTTTGAATGCGTTTTTCTCAAAAGCATGTTTTCAAAGTCGGCGACCACTATTTCTTGAAAATCACCAAACCGATCCAAATGAAATTTATATAGTATCTTATAGGCATAAAGAACTAGTGATTAATCGAAGGATTTTGATTTTCGACCCAAACATTTTTTTATTCCAAAAAATAAATCGTTTTTTTGTCTAAAAATCGAAAATTACACTTTCAGCGGCCGTCATTTTGTCAATTTTTTTTTACTTAAATTCCTTTCATTAAACACTAGATAAACTGTTAAACTAACGAAATTTCTTGGGTTTATTGATTTCAGATGAACCATTCACTAGTGAGAGTGGTCACTGCAAAACACTGTTTTTACAAAGTGCTCCACGCCACTGCGGATAACTCTGTCAAAAATTTATATTTTTTAATGAAATTTTCACCAAGTCTTCTTTAAATATTATATAATATCTTGGCAAAATATTGAATAAAACAAATATATAAAAATGGTTAACAAATCACAAAAAAGCTTTTTTGTCCCTTTGACTGCACCTAATCCCTTAATCGAGGATTAAGTCTCACAGAAGGAGCGTATACATGCTGACAAGACTGTGCTCCATATATGTTCACTGCATCATGATGGGCTAATAAAGCGCGATATGAGACGAAATTTGATAAAACAAGCAAATCTAAAACCATAAACGATGGTTGATTTTCCGCAAAGTCTATCAACGTGTCTTCCGCTTTGCCCCGATCTACCCTACACTTTAAAATAACAACGTAAAAACAAAAATGTAACAAATGTCAAAGCAAAAAAGAGAAATTATTTTAAATATTGTGGTAATAATCTTGGACAAATCGTTCTTTGGAAAATTATTGATTATATCGAACCCATCCTTTGTTTGAAGAATGATAATTCAAAATTTCCAATAATCGAACGACGAACGTTTTATTTTTGTGGAAAGCGAGCATTGAATGTAAAATGAGTAAATATATCTGCGATTGCTACAACAAAAATTTTAATCAATTCCAAATGTTTCTTTCCACTGTCTTTCAGTGTACTATAAATACATGTATATAGGGATAAATTGGTAGACAAAATCCAAATGGCGTTGCGCGTCGATGGAGAAAATCTTTTCGTCCCTATAGTTATAATCGTCATTGTTTATAACTATATGTGAATACTATAAGCGAACGCCGGAAATTCGCAGAGAGGAAAGAGGTTCGCGAAGGCATGCATGCATGCATAATTCTCATGGGACGGAGTAGAGAAGAGGCGGTGGCTGCGGTCTCGTAAGGATAGGAAGGGTTAGAGGTGGCACACGAGCTGGCTATAGTTGAGGACGCGGAAGGGATGAGGCACACCCAAGAGAGTTTTAGGAGGGTGGTTGCTCTCCGGGTGGATATTCACGATCGAAGCTCGTGATATATACCGATACACGCATACATAAGCATCTACGCTCACACGTAAATGTATGGCTGACAAACTGGTTATATTAGTTGCATCGAGAATACACCTTCATATGTACATACGCGCATACACATTGATGCAAAAGTTTCTAAAGAGCGACGGAGCGAGTAGTAGAATGCTGCGGTTCGAAAGCGCTGGGTAACACGTAGCAAGTACGAACGCACGCGCGCCCCCTAGCGGACTAGTGCAGTCATGCGCTGGCGGCTTTAGTAATATTGCTCTCCCGTACTCGGCGGCTCTTACATACACGAAATGGTATTACGAGACGAATCACTTTGAAGCACGCCCGAGACTGCAAACTCTAAAAAGAGATAGGATAAAGATGGCGAGTAGGATGAAGTATATATTCATTAGGGTGATTAAAAGAAATCTACTTGTCTTTCTTAAAGTCGCAAGTGAATTAAGATTCGCAGCAGCGAATCAAGACAAGTACATTTTCGTTCGAGAAAAAGAAAACAAAACAGTAACCGTAAATCTCTATACAGCAAGGACCGTGATCTAACCACACTCTAAAAACTAAAAACTAAGATTTATAAAATGGAATGTATCATTTTGAGAAACATTACGAAGGCAGTTATCTTTTACTTTTGTTTCTGTTTTGATTTAAAAAAAAAACAAATGAATGATGTAGTTTTACGTATTGCGGCGATCGCATTTATTAAAAATCATTCACAGCTTCTGGCAGCCTGTTCATCATAGCCTAGGATAACTTTTCAGACACCTTGAACTTGGTGTTTTTTGCAAAAACGCGGCATTCAACCTACATAGTTAAAAGCACTGTCACAGTGTATTTTTACAGATAAAGTACTTCAGTTGTCAGAAATTCCTCAAATGTTGCTTCATATACAACCATTTTATATTATTAGTAGGGTATCGTTCGATTGGTAACAAATGGATAAAAGTTTACCATCATATGTTGAGCGGATTCACACAGAGTACTTGTTCGGCCCAAAACTTTTTCGGCTGGTTGCGGCTAAGAGCACTTTGCACGGTAAACGTGAAAGAACTTCAAATCATTACTAGAAGTCATCGCATCACTCGAAGTGTTTCGTGCAGATTCAAAGCCCTTATTCAACTCAGAATGCAATAATTTCTAAATCATGAAATTGCTTGTGCAATGCTTTACAAGAGCGTCAACTAGTAAATAAGAATTGGTATTAATCAAGGAGAAATGGCACGAGAACTGAGTCACAATGTGTGCAAGAGAAATAGCTATTTTACCGATTCTAAATTTCCTTCTAAGCAACAGCTACTATATCATTATATGAGGCGAAAAGTGAATCGTCTAGGGGAAAATTGGCCACGGGATTTATATTGATATAACGATTTGTCTAAGTGTTTTACTTGCATCGGCAATTTTAATAAAAAGTTTTCAACCTAACAAGTACTCTGTGCGTATCCACTCAATATATGGTGGTAAACTTTTATCCAATTGTTACCAATCAAATTGTCCTTTAACAATAATTAAAAATTCATGTACATTAAAATCGCGTAATAATTTTTAATATTATAAGAATTTAATTAGAGGGTTGTTTCAACACTTCTTTTAAAGATTTTAGAAAACATAACAAACCTCCGAATAGTTGGCTTTGTAATGCTTTAGTTGACCTCAATTTATTTAGTAACTTTTTGTAAAGTCCCAAAGTTATATTTTACGAAGATCAAATTGTCAGCTTTTTGCTGGATTCGTATTCACTCGAAAACATTATTTCGAGAGTTTCAACATTTTTTTGAGGGCTTGATCATTTTTGGGAAGAATTACTTAACTTCGAAACTTTTTTAAGGTTTAAACACTTTTCTGTTGATTGAATGAATCTTGTTTTTTGCGGCATACGAAAATGTTCTTATCTTAACTTTTTTACAGCACGCCTGCATGCTGTTTTTTTTCGGCGTATATTTGTACATCATGAAAAAGCAATTCTCCGAAAATTTGGGTCTTAAATAAAATTTTAAGATATCGCCCCAACGACTTTAAAATATGTTTTCCAATTTCAGCGGATAAACATAATAAAACATAATAAAATCCCACGTACTTGGCCACATATACTTTAGTAGATCTTCATTTATTTATCAACTTTTTGTGAACTCACAACATTTACGAGAATAAAATTATCACCTCCGTACAATTTGACTTAATTTCATAAGATAATGAGAGCGGTTACCCATAAAACTTTGTATGATGAGTTGGTTTTTAGAAAGGATTTTTGTGCGGAGATCTTTGTATGAACGACTTAGACGGGTTTTCGTAAATTTTTGTGGGGATCGGTATTTTGGCGCTGGTTGGTGGGGAGGATTAACTGGAACGACTATTTAGGGGACATAAATGTACTTGTCTCAGCTTTTTTCACGGCATTTATGCTGTTTTTGTCTAGGATTTGTCGACTTTTTGTATGGAATTCATAACTTGTTAATTAAACATGTCAATATTGTGTACGTACTCGGGTATGAAATTCATAGCTTGCCAATTAAACATGTCTATATTATGTATGTATCTGAGTGATGCAAAAGAATTGACATTTTTTTCGGCATTGCAGCAAAATATGGTAACATTTTATCAAAAAGTGATTCTCTCAATAATTGAATCCTGAATAAAAATTTTAGAGGTCGCTCCAGCGATTTTTTAATGATTTCGGCTGAAAATGGATACATGATCGAATTTCGAGCTGGTATTCGGATTAAATTAAATATTTAATTTCGAGCTGGTATTCGGATTAGATTAAATATTCGGATTAAAAATGCAATGTGAAATATTAATTTAAGAAGTGTTCAAATGAATTCAATCTTCGTAATTAACCGTCAATACTCATAAAATTATTAGATTACTTAAAACGTACAGTAGTTCTGAGAAGATACGACACATAAAAGAACAACGATCAAGTAAAAACTTGAATTTTTTTAAATTGTGTAAAAAAAAATTCAAAAAATATTGCACCGAAACATCCGTGCCAACAGATCAACGGATCGGAAAATATTCCATAAAAATGATGCCGAAGAAATACTCCAATAGCATCAGAATGCACCGAAAGTTTTTAAATATAAGTAATCATAACGAAACGAGATTTTGAAACAAAAAAATATACGTACAAAATTTCGAGAACTAAAGTTTGATTGGAAAAAAGAATTTTGGCCGAAGTACTACGCCAGTTTTTCTTTTATAATATTTATTGATTACGAATTATATCTCATGAGCAATAGATAAAAAAAAAATCCTTATAAAATTTTTTTTTCTCAAATCAAATATCTTTTTGCTCAAAATTATTTCGCATCGCCGATTGCGTTTTGGGTTGCAAGTGCAAATATAATTTTTATGTATTTAAGGTCTCTACCACTCTAGGGTGGTTTAAAACCATATATAATTCAAACCTCGAGTGGTATCATACACCATTCTCTCAGTTATATAAAAAATGAAGAGAACGGTTTCCAAATAAACTTTATTATTGCATGCAAGAGACATTTTATGGTATAAGAGAAGAGGTACTGTTTTCGACTCCGTTCTAGAGTTTACGTTTGGAAAAATGAATTGTTGGGGCTAGAATTAATAAAAAAAAAATATTTATTAAGGTACTGTTCAAAAGTTTATTTATTAAATTACACTTTAATTTTGCACTATCACTCTTCTATCTATATACAGTGGCGTGTAAAAGTTTCGGGCCACTCTATTTTTTATGCACATTGAACAGAAATATGGTGGTGGGAGAAAAACAAACGAGTAATGATAACACAATCACTTATATTTGGAAACAATAGGTTGTATACATTGATACCGATCTTAAATCATTAATTGTTCAACAATTATTTATGACTGTCTGTGCAAAAGTATTGGGCCGCGTACTTTTGTGCATGAAAAAAATAACAAAAAACTTGAAAAATAAGGAAGCATTTCTTGGTCTTCTCCACTCGACTCAATACTTTGTTTCCATGCCTTTAGCAGCGATGACTGCAGCGCACCGACGAGGCATGGACCCAATTAGTTTTTTGATTCGCTCTTGTGGCAATTTTTCCCATTCACTTCGCAAATGGTCCCACAATTCCGTTTGGTTGGAGTAATTTTTCAATTCAACACGATGCTTGAGGTCTTGCCACAGGTGTTCAACAGGATTTAAATCCGGTGACTGCGATGGCCAGTCAAGAAGGCGGACTTTCCGGCTTTGAAGAAAATTTTTAACAAGATGCGAAGCGTGTTTCGGATCATTATCGTATTGAAAAACCCAATCACGTGGCAAATTTTTCGTTGCAAATGGGAGCATATGATCTTGTAGTATGTCCCTCTATATTGCAGTGTCCATATTGCCATGAATTTCCACCTGCGGACCAACGCTATCATCAGAAAATGCTTCCCAAACTTTAATGTTTCCGCCAACGTGTTTTACGGTAGGAATTTGGTACCTTACATTATATCTGGTACCTGCCGGATGTCTTACGTACTTCCGACCATCACTTCCGAATAATTAAAATTTCGATTCATCGGAAAAAAGTACTTTCCGCCAATCTGATACCATTCAGCGCTGATATTTTTTCGCAAAGTCTAATCTAGCCTTCTTATTCTTTTTGCTAATCAATGTTTTTTTTTACACCAACACGTCCAATCAGCCCCGCAGATTTGAGACGTCGAGATACCGTACTTCGACTAACATCAGCTAGATTTTCACTTCGCAATTCCCGGAAAACATCTGCAGCACTTTTTCATGGATCTCCGATGCACTTCCTTTTTATAATTTTGTCGACACGATTTAAAGTTTTTCGCGGTCTACCGCTCCGATTTTTGTCACACAGTGAGTTTGTTAATTTATATTTAGTAATAATACGATTAACGGTACTTTTGCCAATAGATAAAATCTCCGCAACATCACGAAAACTTTTTCTTTCTGACGAAAGTTTTAACACGATTTCACGAAGCTGTATATTCGTGTGTTTCGGCATTATGGCCGAAAGGAGACTGATTTTCTATTGTAGGACATGTTTTGAAACTAATGAGGAAAAAAATGTAAACAAAGCATGCGTACGAAGCCGCGGCGATATAGTAGCCCGATACTTTTGCACACCGACCAAAGTCATTCCACGTAGTACACGAAAAATACGCCATAATTAAATATAATATACAACGTTGTTACCTTCATTCTAACTCTCTTGAATATTTTGAACACTGAACGAGTGGAGAAATAAAATATGTTATCTATAAAAAATAGGGTGGCCCGAAACTTTTACATGCCACTGTATATAAAAGTTACTTTAACCAAAACTGAAACTGACCGCGATCTTTATAACCTCACGACTGTTCAAAGATATCAAATATTCACCGAATACGAGCTTATCATACACCATTCTCTTCGTTATCAAAAAAAAATAATGGTTCCTAAATAAACTCTATTATTGCATTCAAAGAACATTTTATGGTAAAAGAGAAGAGGCACCGTTTTCGACTCCGTTCTAGAGTTTACGTTCGGAAAAATGGATTGTTGGGGTTAGGGTTAATAAAAAAAATTATTTATTTAGACACTGTTTAAAAGTTTATTTATTGATTTAAACTTTGTTTTTGCACTATCACTCTTCTGCCGATAATATAATAAAGGTCACTTTAATCAAAAGTTGAAACTGACCGCGATCTTTATAACCTTACAACAAAGATATTAAATGTTCACCGAATACGCGTTTAAAGTCCTGATCTCGAATATGCCTAACCAAAAATCAAATTATCTGCTTTCACACCCGCGATTTTTATAACCTTACTTTTTAACCCCACAGCTGTCACTAGTATAACCGCGATCTTTTTTCTAAACTCACAGCTGTCACTCTTACTTATACATCCTGAAGAAAAGTCATCGGCTGTCACATCAACGAACACAATCTCGCATATCACCAGAAAATTTCTAGTTGTAACTAGTGTCACTAGACAGCAACCGCTAAACGTCAAAAATGTGTGCGAAAAATGCCACCTTTTTTGATGATTTGGAAGGGTGAAATATTAATATTTCCAATATGCGTTAGGCTACAGAGTTCTAAATAGTCACGATCGAAAGAAAAAAAAAATAAAAAAAACGTGAACTAGCAACATCTTTTAAAACGTTGTAATTAATTAAATATCGCCGAAACAATTTTCGAAAACCATTCGAAACCGCTCTGCTTGCTGTAAAGACTCTAGTAGCGACTCGTCTTCGCCATCTTATAGTATACGTAAATGTACTTGTCTCGAGTCGCTACCGCAACTCTAGATCATTTATATTAATGGTGGCCAGCCTCATCACATCAGTTTTGATATTTAGTTACAGTGATAGTTCGGAAGTCAAGTGTCATTTCATTGGAATATACTTTTTTTTTACCGACCGAACGATAAAAGCCCCGTAAACCGTTGTCTTACTTTAGACTATATTTCTAACTTTTCGCCTACATGGATTACATTTCAAGTAAGAAACAAGAATCACTCTGTGGTTTTTTATATTTTTCTAAATATAATATGTTTTTTAGAAGTAATACTGCAAACATGAAAACAGCTATATCTCTCGCACTCATGGCAGCTCAATCGATATTTTACATGGCTTCAAACGAAAATAGTTTGATTCAAAAAAAAAAAAAGGTTTAAAGTAGTTCGCTCATTTTTGATTGCTGAAAGTATACAATGTACTATGCATAATTGACGAACGTTGTCATAACCTGGCTATGTGCTTTAGCCGAAACTTTTTTTCCATCCAAATTTGTTTAGTCGATAACTTATTAGCATTAAGAACTGAAAAAATATTCCAATAGCAATAAGATACACTTGAAGTTTTGAAATGAACAAAAAAACGATCAGAAAACCTATTAACCTCTAATAAAAAATCTTTCAATTAAGTGCAAAATATAATTGTTTTATAGTGTAGTTGTTCTACAACAAGAATAAGAATAAAAAATAAGTATGAAAAAAAATCCCGATACAACAAAAATTCCAAACAAAAAAAATTAAATTGAAAAAAAAATTTTGGCTAAGTACTTGGCGAGTTCGTGACCATGAGTGATACAATATGTAAATTGAGCGAAAAAAACTATTCTTAAACAAAAACAATTCTTAATATAATTATGATAACAGCTGGCGTATATGCGAAATAAATATTTTTTAGCATATAAGTCGACATAAAATGGTAATAAAACCATTAAAATTTTTTTTTTTAATATTTCGGTGCTTAAAATTAAATTTAAGATTTTCGTGGTGTTCTCCCCCTTCATTTTTTTTTCTGGAGAAAATCTAAAGAAACGTCATCTTTATTGTTTTTACTCTTCCAGATAGTGTTTGTTTTATTAAAATCGGATGATTTTTGTATACAAAAAATTCATGAATATCAGGGGATGGTCCAACCCCCTGGAATAAGGGTGCATAAGAAGATGGATATGTTAAATAGGTTATTTGACATGAGGAACATTTTGCAATTGGTTTTGTTTCGATTCGTTGAGTGTTTCTATATGAAACAATGTACTAGCTACAAAACATGCCCAACTTTGAGGGTGGATTTCACCCCTTAAAACCACTGTTGGGCCGATATAAAAAAATGCATGTCTGTTATTTTTTGATGGGCTACAACATATTAAATATTTATCGAAATCGGAGGGAGACACTAAAGTACCTTTCTATGTAAGAAATAGAAAATGTGTGCCAAGTACAAGCAAGAAAATAGTTCTCTTTCAGCAAGAGGTTGTTTGAAAAAACGATCATCTCTTCATATCACTTTTCACTGTATTTTTGTTCGTTAGAGGTTTGTGTGTGGATTACGAAAGAATGAACCCTGACAAACAATATATTCATTATTCATTTTCATTTGCAACTTTGTCCATCCAACTTCAATAAACTCTTGTTACTACTATAAACTCATAATTATCTAGCAATTCGATCGCAGCATTATTTCATTTCTTACGCATTCACGGGCAAAAATTCCTTTTCTCGGGCGCGTGACGACCACGCACTCATTTTTTTTTTATTAATCACTTTACCAATACTAGAATGCGAGACGCTCTTTTCAAATTTTTTAAAAGATATATCGGTAGCTTAGTTCGACCAAAAAAAAACTTTGGATGTTGTTTGATATTTAGTCATTCGTCTATCTTTAGAAAGTAAATCAAGAAGAGATAAAAATGTTTATACAGAGATATCCGAGCGAGTGGTTTCAACAAAGCAGCTAGACACACCGGACCAAGTTTATCTCTTGATCCGGAAAAACTTTGTTGAACATAAACTTTGCTGACCACTATGATTATTCTTTATATATAGATAGGGAATACAAACATACGTATCAATTTGTTCGATCGCTCTGTGGATATATAGAGACGACGGTAAGCGCGGGTTTGCAATGTAACCGTCCCATGCTTCTTTCTTCTACTTTTCACTCGATATAGCTATTTTAGATAAGGTTAGATTCAATTTCCTCCTTTTTCCCCCAGTGTGAGCCTGTATCTCTCTCTCCCACATATTTTGCGTAGGTTAGATGCGGTTCACGAAAAAAAAACTACGTAATAATAAATGTTGGAGGGGTTGCTGAGACGTGGAGATATCGGTGATGTTTGAGAACGAGGAAACGCGATAAGAAAAAACTCGTCTATATAAGAAGGTAGAAGAAAAGTTAACACGAGTAATGCTTTCATCGTGCGAAAATGCCCAGAGGGTTGTGTCAAAAGCTTCGGGCGAGACACTTTTCCAACGCTCGTTAGTTCTCTTTTTACTGCACAAAATAAGTATACTTTTGCGATCAAGCGAAGATCAGCATACGAACGAGGAAGGGAAAGAGAAAAATTTATCGAGTGTTTAACCTTATCATTAATTGTATTACGAATTATTAAGATGGTGTCACAACGAAATATCCTTTGACGCAATATCCGCGGTCAAAATATCCGCCACAGAATATCCTGTTTTTCAAAATTCCAGTGGTTGGTTTGAATTATATATGTGTAAAAACCGTATACAATTCAAACCTAGGGTGGTTCAAACCTCCGGGATATGTTCCTGAAAAATCTGGAAACTACTATTTGTACGTGGTCATTGTACTGTGTGTGTGCCCGCGCGCGTGTATGTGTGGGAGGGGGAGAGAGAGAGAGAGAGAGAGAGAGAGAGAGAGAGAGAGAGAGAGAGAGAGAGAGAGAGAGAGAGAGAGAGAGAGAGAGAGAGGAGAGGGAGGGAGGGAGGGAGGGAGGGAGGGAGGGAGGGAGAGGGGAGGGATGGAGGGAGGGAGGGAGGGAGAGGGAGAGGGGAGAGGGGGGGGGGAGAGAGAGAGAGAGAGAGAGAGAGAGAGAGAGAGAGAGAGAGAGAGAGATTGTCATATGAACATATTCTAATAAGTAAGCAATTAGGAGAATGATAGGAATAATCTCTGTAATGTTTGAAATCTCGATTTTTTTGTATTCTATATCTTCTATTTTCTTTCCGTTATACATTCGTCGATTGTAAGTAACAGAAGACATTTCTGCTGTATGTCGTATATTATTCAAACGTGAATATTGTTATTTAGACGTTATATTGCTATCGGAATATGATCAAAACAAAATATTGTCATTTTTATCTAATGTTGCTAACAATTTGCCTATGTGCAGAAGCAAATAAGAATCAATAATGAAATTATGGCGATATGAGATGCGTGAGTATGTGTTTTGTTAGTGTTTACCAACAATATGTACATGTATGATGATATGATGGCATAAGGTGTGTGATATGTGTATATATTCCGTTACAGGGCCATTGCGATACCGTAAGGGATGAAGATTGTTAATAGTATTAAACAGAAAACCATATTAACATTTTGTATATCTGATCGTCGAGTAAAAAGATATTAAAAAAAATATCGTCTCATAATAAATGTGGATATATTTAACAAATACACTAAGACCACGATTTAAGGAACAGCGGCGGGACCGGCTCCGCATTGCACTTGCAACAAATCGGGATTGCGCACCGTTCGTCTTTCCGTCTTTGCATACCTGACTCAAAGCCGGATTGAACCGAATGGTTCCCCCACCGAACGCAGACCGATCGATATTCGGCGAATTGTGAGAGAAATTTCATCAATCGGGTCCCTTAAATCGGAGTCCTAATAAAAGATGAAATATTTTGGGTAATAATAATGGACACATATTCTATCGCATTAAGGGCTTGTGCCCCCCCCCCCCTCCTGCAGTAGATGGGTTAGTGAATTACAAGTGGTATATGAATCTTATGCTGATAATTTTCCTAGTAGGATAGATATAGAAACATAAGGATCATAGTGAGCTAGAGAAACTGTTTAATCGTGAGTCATGGAATTACCAAGCACGCTAAGAACATTTCTCTTGATACGCATAACTACATGAACAGAAGCGAGAAAGAGAGGGACGGGGGGGGGGGGGGGAGAAACAAGCCGAGGGCAAACTAGACCAAAAAAGAAGAATAACCGTACGAGATCGCTGGATTAATTTTGAGTTTACTCGTCAAATTAAAGGTACAGCAATAGCATAAGAGCATAGCGTCTCGATCTCCTCTCAAGGGTTTCATTAGGCTAACAGACCGAAAAACATGAGTATTTTTGAAAAAAATTTCAAAGTAAACAATATCATATTTTACTTTTTTGTTTGATGACATGTAAACTATAACTTTGGAACAACACAACAGAAACATTTCAGTCGCTCTAGTGGTATATAAGGGTGGGATGTACGAGGTCAAAACAGACGCCTCCAAAAAAACACCCCCGTGCATTTGATAGTAAATTGGCAGTGCACGCCATCTGAAATTAAAAAAAAATTTTAAATATGAAATCAACACAAAAGTAACTATTGTGGTTCGATCAGGAAATTAAAAGTTCCTTAAAAAAAACTAAATCGCGAGCATTTGAAAAAAAAAATTAAAATTTTCTTCACTCCTCGTGTACAAACAGTTCAATAAAATGAAGTCAGTTGGGTCAAGCAAAAACGGTTACGTAGAACGATAATGAGAGGCGTTTTTTACAGAATGGAACTTTCATTAAGACGGTCGTATCGTTGCATACTTTGTTTTGCTGCCAACGCGTATAAAAAATCGGAAGATCTTGGATTTTGGACCTCGACCAATACAGTCGACGCCGTCCACAGACTTATCTAAACAAATAAAATTCAAAACCGAAGTAGTAAATATAAAATGAATTTTGTAACAATGTCGGCGATTAGTGTAAATCTATATTCATCAACAAACTAATAAAACATTTGTTATAGTTTTTGTTAACGCCTTACATACGTCCAGCAGCGCCTAAAACGCGCTAAAAGAAAAACTGTTTTTAGAAGAGATAGCAATAGAAATTAATAAAAATAATTTTTACACATTGTTTATTAGTATTTAAACTTTATAATAAAATTTATTTCATTTTTTTTTTTTTTCAAAAATTACAACATAAAAAATCACGTTTCCCGAAGCACTATGAAAAAAAAAGTTGCTCCACGGTCTGCATCATTTCTTCTTGAAACGCTGATGGATCTGCAAAACATATAAAAATTCTTGTAAAATAAAGTTGTAGTTATAGTCTGTCGAGCCGGATTTTTGAAATTCGAAAAATTTTGGCAATTTACGGCAGTTAAAAAAAAAGTGTGCATTTTGTGTCATAAATGTCACACTTTAATTATGTTTATAAAATTTTTTAATCACAACATCAAAAATCCGGCCCGACAGACTATAGAGAAAACAATTTCGAATATTAAAAAAAAAGCATCAAAAAATATTAAAAACTGCATGAGTTATCATGCAGACCGTGCCAGAAAAAGTAGTTTTGAGAAAAATGCATTTCAAGTTTCAAGTGCGCGCATCAGTCTCTCGTTGGGCAGTCGCGTTTTCTATAATAACTTTCGATCTATGGGGAATTTGTACAATTGACTTACACAGAAATACGCCTAAAACTATAGAGAATAATAATCTGTAAAAAAAAAAAATCGGTTTTTTGAACATTCTGGACGTAGTAATGCCTTAAAGAATATTACACCAAAGTAATCATTCCAACGGAAATAAAATGCACTAAAAATGCAAATAAAACAACATTTTTTCTGCGTAGTAAAGAAAGTATGTGAAGTAAACGTGGAATAGAACAAAAAATTTGTTTGAAAAAGTCGGATCAACAAATATTTCATAAAAAAAATTGAAACGAAACGATATTTCGGAACAAAAAATGTATGCGCACAAAATTTCGGAGGCAAGAGTTCGTTTGAAAAAAATAATTTTGACCGAAGTACGACGCATGTTATTGATAACGTTTATTGATCACGAATATTATATTATGAGCAGCAATTGGTAAAAAAAAAAATGATGAAGTACTTGTGAAATTACGTCGATACGGCAGAGAGCGTGAGGAACGGTCCAGTGACGATGAGAGAAAATAAAGGTGAGCCGAGTGGGCTCGATCTAGGGATCCTCGGAGTCTGAGTCGGGAGCGCTAACCACTGCGCTACGCCCACCTATACTCTCTCTCTTGTGAATCGTCTATTTAGATGGAATACTGGACCGTCACATACCCCCTCACCGAAATCGACGTCCTCGTCGATTAACGTCACTTATATTTTCGTAGATTTTGCCGCTGTGGGTTTTTTATTTTGTGCCGTCTGTGGGCTTTAGTTTGTGCCGTCTGTGGACTAATATAGTTTGTGCCGCTGTGGGCTTTTTCATAGATTTGTGCGAACGTGTTATCTGTTCGGAAACTTCTGACACCAATGTAATGGTCGAACCCGTCGGTACGGCGGAAGAGCGTGAGGAACGGTCCAGTGACGATGAGAGAAAATAAAGGTGAGCCGAGTGGGCTCGATCTCGGGATCCTCGGAGTCTGAGTCGGGAGCGCTAACCACTACGCTGCGGCCACCTATATTCTCTCTCTTGTGAATCGTCTATTTAGATGGAATACTGGACCGTCACAAAATCAAATATATTTTACCCAAATTTGTTTCGCATCACTTGATTCCGTTTTCGGTTTGTTTCGTTCTGATTATTTTGCATTTCAAATCTTCTCGTACATTTTAGTTCCATTAAAATATTTCTTCATACGCTTATTCTCTTCTTGAATTTGCGAAACAAACAAATTTAATAGACAAAGTCTGTTAAACTTAAAAACAATACTTCCTTAAGGTAGTTCCCCCACAGGATCGTTGAATTAGGAAATGGTTGAAATTTGGCATACGTATTATTTAATACGTTATTCAAAAATCTGTGCAATTTTAACAAGTTTTACCATACCGAACCCGAGATATTTATACTTCAAGTTGGCTCGATTAACACGTAAGATATGGGCCATGCATGGGTAAAGAGTATATTTACTCTTTTATTTTTACTTTTTACAACATATTTACTCTTTTATTTTTACTTTTTACAACTCTTTTATTTTTACTTTTTAGAACATATTTACTCTTTTATTTTTACTGTTTTTGCGTAAATTTTCTTTGATTATCATTTTTTTTTTTCAAGTTGTACATTTTTTTGTGGTGGAAAGGATTTATCAATCATATATTATTCGATAGTTAATCGTTTTGACATTAAAACAATTTTTCTAGGTTATTTTTTTATTACTGTTAGTGATGGATCCTTCAAACATGGACGATCTTAGAATATGCACCGAACTTAAAAAAACAATATTAAAGTAGTTCCCCCACAGGATCGTTGAATTAAAAAATGGTTGAAATTTGGCATACGTATGATTTAATACGTTATTCAAAAATCTGTGCAATTTTAACAAGTTTTACCATTCCGAACCCGAGATATTTATACTTGAAGTTGGCTCGATTAACACGTAGCATATGGGCCACGCATGTGTAAACAGTACGTTATTAATTCTACCGTCAGAACTAATATACGACATATTCTACAAACAAACGAGCGCGAGCGCGAGAGATGTAACCTTTTTTGTGTATTGTGGCATAGCCCCGACAGTTCTGGCAAAAAGTTTACTCGCAATGTCAGATCAAAAACACTTATAGAATAAATTTTACGACAGTAGATGATATCTGTCGTATTATCTATTGGTGCCGAGTGAATATTGTGTGCTTTTTAAATTTATTTACTACGAATTATCAACCCTTTACATACATACGTAACGCACACACGGTATGTAACTTTTGGTTGAGTTTGTCGCAGGGGAACTACCTTAAACAATATTTTTTTAGCTACCCCGTTTTGCCAGGGTCTCCTTTACTAAATTTTCTATTTCCTCATCGTCTTTTTAGAGACTGTATTGTGCTCTCGAAATTCTCCTCGCATTAACGTATCTTGCAAGGAATGTTTGTTCATATTATTTTTCAACTAGTATTCTCTCATCAGCAATCGATAAACAGAAGAAAGTGAGAAAGAGGCGTGTATATTTTTTTTGCGTAACGATATATTTTTATAATAAGCATATGAACATTCAGAGATAAAGAGTCAGAGAGGCGAGCAGCAGGGTGAAGCTCACGCCAATGTTGCTTTTTATTCGACTACTCGAATACCTCCGAAGAATGTTGACCAGACATCTCGGCAATTTTGATCTCCAAAAAGAATAGGAAACGGAAATGGACATAGCGGCGAACGAAAAGAAAGAAGAAAAAAAGAATGAGACGAATGAGAAAAGTATGAAGAGAAATGAAGAGCATGAGAGTCGGGGCAAGTACAGGAAACTCGAGCGAAATTCACGACTCACAAAATTGCGAGAAAAGACGTTAACCAGCTCCCCAGAGAAAGATTCTTGGCGTTCATGTGACGATATGGACCAATTCTCTTCATCTCCCGCCACCACCCCCGTCCCTCCTCTTTCTTTGTCGCCTTTTCTTATTTTGATGCAGGCAGAATAAAATGCGAAACGAATCGCGTGATTTTTAGGGTGGGACTAAAGTGCCGTAGAAACTACCATATATTTACGAAGGGCCGTATCAAGAGATTCGGTAGAGTCTCGGAACAAGTACATTTGTATTGTTCATGTCAATTGTTTATAACCAATAATACACTGAGAAAATAAATTTGTTGAATTAACAAATTGTGGCGAGCAAAATGAAATTCGTTAACTGAACAAAAATTTGGTTAAACCAACCACTTAATTTGCTGGCTCAAATAAATATTGCTCACTACGACAAAAATATTGTAGAATCAACAAAAATTTGTTGAATCAACAAATTTCATTTTGTTCGCCACAATTGTATAATTCAGTAAAAATTTTGTTGAAACATAAATTTCTTTTCTCAGAGTATGAAAGTAACGGAAGTCCCTTGTTTCACCGCATACAGAAAAAAGTCTAAAATTACTTAAACATTTCTTTTTCGATTTAGAATTCCGTTTTCCGTCATAGATAATTATATTTTATTATTCCTAGCTATTCCTACCATTGCTATCTTTGCGGGAAAAATGTCCAACTGACATGAGAATTCAATCCGACCTACCTACCCGACTTCTGTGTATTCCTTTCTTAACGGACACGTACACTGAAAAAAAAATTAAAGTATTGCCAACTACGCGATGACGTTGTACGATTCTCGTTGCGTCAATAGTCATATTACGTTTAGTTAATCACCCGGTGGTTTATCCATTGATAGTAATGTCGCTGAGACAACTACGCTACGATTTCGCCACTAAATTTTCAATTTACTTGAGTTGAGTGTATTTCATGAGATGCAACCGCAATAAATGTTTACATTGGGATAGAAAAACAAAACTTGAGACATAGAATCGATTGAATTTGAAACAATCACACGGAGGCTGAGTTCTATACGGTTTATCCGTGACTTGATAAAATAATAGCATCGAATAAACTTCTCTACGTGAATTGAATTTAATGACACCATAAATCAACGGAATATAATTTGTGATGAAACTAATTACTTAGTAGTAATTTGAATGAAATCTTTTGTTACTATTCAAACAAATAAACCTTCTGCTAAAGCTACTAAAATTTCGGTGTGCAAACAATAAGTTTTATTTAACACGAATTATATATATTATAACTGGACAGCCTTGTTCTCTGGCTGGATTTCTAGTGTGGCAGAAATCCAATAGAGGGCCACGGGCGGAGCGCTCTCGCATACGCGTCGCACCGCCCGTGTACCCATAAAGCTCCGACATTGAATCATTAAATAAGAATTACTTCGACCGATGGTCGTCGAGAAAACCCGAATTCGTGTTTTACAAGGTAAAAAGGTCTAAGGCCTTTATCGTACAATTTAAATGCGCTGATAAAAAAAGGTTTGTCCACCTAATTAATTATGTCAGGCTAAAGGCGCTCTTACAAGAGAGAAAAGGACCTAAAAATCAATCAATTGTATATACTATTGTTAATCGGAAAATATAAAAGCAAAATATCAATAAAAAATATACATATTAAAAAAAATGTTAAATATTTCTTTCAGTCATTTCAAAATCATAATTATTCGGTACAATTATTATACGTTTTGATTACACGATGCAATTCATTTAATCCAAATATGATTGATACAATTGATTGAAATACTTTTCCCCATTTCCCGAGCAATGCGGTGATACTATTTCAGATATTTATTGAATTTTATTCAAAAAATGTTTTAATTCTATTGAATATTAAAAATTTTATCTCGAATTGCGGGCGTAGTTGGCTCAATAAAATACCTCCAACTACGCGCGGAGGTTGCGTCATCCGTTCTGAACACTATGCCTTTTTTTCAGTGTACGCTACCTATTACACTATTGTTTTCTTGACAATTTTTATTTCGTTAATGCGAATACTGTAAATCCAATATGCAATATATTTTTGATAATCTATAGATTCACCAAGAATTCATCACGAAAAAATACACTGAGAAAAGAAATTTGTTGATTCAACAAAATTTTTGTTGAATCAACAAATTGTGGCGAACAAAATGAAATTCGTTAACTGAACAAAAATTCGGTTAATTGAACCATTTAATTTGCTGGCTCAAATAAATATTGCTCATTACGACGAAAATATTGTTGAATGAACAACATTTTCTGTTCAACTAACAAATTTCATTTTGTTCGCCATAATTTGCTGATTCAACAAAAAATTTGTTGAAACAACAAATTTCTTTTCTCAGTGTATTTCGGCCGAAGTAGTTGGCGATCTTTTTTCCTTATCCACAAAATGTATTTCATGGTCTCGAGCTCGCCAAGTCTTTCGGCCAAAATTCCTTTTTCAATCTATTTTTTTTTCGTATGGAAGTTTTTTTTGTTTTGGAAATTCGTTTCATATTAAATTTTTATTGTTGTTGAATTAATGATTTTTTGAATTAATTGAATGAATTGAACACGTGGGATTGCCATTGATTTTTGCTAGGATTTTTGTTAAAAAATATGGAAATGGGGGTCAACGAATGGACTTGTCCAGGTTTTTTCCCCGGGGGGAGATTTGTATGCTTGATATATGTGTGTCGTTGTATATAACTTTGTTGTATATGTGACTCGATGAGAGGGTAACTCCCGCACATATACATTGTGCAGTAGTTATGTGGCGGTAAAGTACGTACAATATTCGCAAAGCCATCCATTATAACAACAACCAGAAAAAGAGCCTTTTGATTTCGCAAAAGGACCCAATGTAAATATGAACGTTTCACTAGTTTCCAATCAATTCTAGAGGGTCGATATATATATATATATATATATATATATATATATATATATATATATATATATATATATGGGCAGATCCATTACTTTTCGACCGCAGCCTGCGCGCTTGGGTCAGCGATTTGGCTGCCGATTTTTTCTCGAAAAGTAGGTTATAAAAAAAGACGATCCCCCAAATTTCAACTCAATTTAGCAAATTTTGACGGCTGTAGAATTTTTTGAAATTCTTGCAAAGTCAATTTATTAGCCATTTTCACGATTTTTTCATGCGAACTCTATGAAGCTCAAAGACTCGTATGAAGCGGCATTTTTCTTCGTCAATCTTCCACTTTTGAGAAAAAAATAGTATTTCACTCCAAACGAAAATCTGGTTAAGTTAGCACCCTTTTTTTTAATTACTTTTTTTACCAAATTTCCCGTATTTTTTAAAAGCTGCCGGAGCGATAATTTTTCAAGTAGACGACTTTAAGACGGCTTAAATTTTTCATCTAGGTATATTCTATCACTACATATACTAATTTTTATATATTGCCACGTTCCATCTTATACACGGCCTCTCAAAGCTACTTGATTTCTGAAAAATCGCTGTTTTCTAACAGCTGTAACTTTTTTCTACCTCAACGAAATTGCTTGAAATTTTCAGGGAATATGCCTTATTCTATACCCAAACAACACTGAAATTTTTTAGAATGTATTTTAGCTGGTTAGTGAGCTGTGAATTTTCGAAATGTCCCAGTTTCCCGCTTTTTTTCATATTTATGGCACTATCGATGACTTTTTAAATTGCACGGAATAAATTTACTCTCATCTTTTATTAAGATGAGATAAAAACATAAAAAATGTAGACTTCCAAACCACAGTTTATACTAGGGATAAGGATAACAGCGAAAGGTTCTCATCTGGATGACATCATGAGACGGTTAGTGTCAGATCTAAGATGTAGAGAGTGCCACTACTATATCGGTCAGGTAGGAACTGCACGGCGCTTACACCGCCAAGGAGTTGCCAATCTCTGCTTGGAATCGGTGACGTGACAAGTCAGGAAAAAGCTTCAATAATTTATTAAACAAAATAATTAGTAAAAGAGAATACAGAAACAGTTTTTAAACACTGTCTTATTGATATTTTCAACATAATTGTTAAATATAAAATATAGAAAAAAAATTCATGTTCAATTCAGAGTTGATTATTTTATGAGTGAACTTTTTATTGAAAATTGATATTGTTTATTGTTCCTGTCAATATGATTATCATCATTTCAATGCTTATGATTTCGTCAACAAAAATAATGTACGAATCGGTTTTAAGTGATGACACATCTTATTGGGGAAAAAATGGATTGAGACAATGTAAATTTGACATATAATTTTGTACATTTTTTATGTTTTTATCTCATCTTAATAAAAGATGAGAGTAAATTTATTCCGTGCAATTTAAAAAGTCATCGATAGTGCCATAAATATGAAAAAAAGCGGGAAACTGGGACATTTCGAAAATTCACAGCTCACTAACCAGCTAAAATACATTCTAAAAAATTTCAGTGTTGTTTGGGTATAGAATAAGGCATATTCCCTGAAAATTTCAAGCAATTTCGTTGAGGTAGAAAAAAGTTACAGCTGTTAGAAAACAGCGATTTTTCAGAAATCAAGTAGCTTTGAGAGGCCGTGTATACGATGGAACGTGGCAATATATAAAAATTAGTATATGTAGTGATAGAATATACCTAGATGAAAAATTTAAGCCGTCTTAAAGTCGTCTACTTGAAAAATTATCGCTCCGGCAGCTTTTAAAAAATACGGGAAATTTGGTAAAAAAAAGTAATTAAAAAAAAGGGTGCTAACTTAACCAGATTTTCGTTTGGAGTGAAATACTATTGTTTCTCAAAAGTGGAAGATTGACGAAGAAAAATGCCGCTTCATACGAGTCTTTGAGCTTCATAGAGTTCGCATGAAAAAATCGTGAAAATGGCTAATAAATTGACTTTGCAAGAATTTCAAAAAATTCTACAGCCGTCAAAATTTGCTAAATTGAATTCAAATTTGGGGGATCGTCTTTTTTTATAACCTACTTTTCGAGAAAAAATCGGCAGCCAAATCGCTGACCCAAGCGCGCAGGCTGCGGTCGAAAAGTAATGGATCTGCCCATATATATATATATTAGGGTGATTCAAAAAAATCGACTTTTTTTCCTCAAAGTCGCAAATGATTGTGTTAATACTTCATGAAAAAGTAATTCTGCCAAAATTTGGGCCTTCTAAAAAATTTTTTCAGAGGTCGCGCCAACAACTTAAATTTTTTTTTTTTTCAATTTTAGTGAAAAATTATGATATAAAAATATTGATTTTTCGGTGTCGCAACAAAAATAGTTAGCACTCAGTACAGAGTTGATTCCCTCAAAATTTGAGCTTGGAAGAAAAAATTTTAGAGGTCGCCCCAGCAGCTTTTCTAAATTAATTTTTTTAATTTCTCGTAAACATCTTGATATAAAAAAATAATTCTCTTTGTATCGCAGGTTAATATATTAGCTTTTCATGGGAAAGTAATTCTCCCAAAATTTGAATCTTCTAAAAAAATTTTTAGAGATGTCTCCAATGACATTCAGATATTTTTTTGTACAATTTCGGGTAAAAATCGAGATATTAAAAAGTAAATTTTTGAGTATCAAAGATTATATACTAGGATTTCATGAAAAACTAATTCTCCCAAATTTTCAGCCTAATAAAAAAATTATTAGAGGCCGCATCCAGCGATTATGATTTTTTTTTCTAAATTCGGCTAAACTCAACGTTAAAATTCTCACTTTATTTCTCAAAATCGTAAGTGATTATGTTCATACTTTATGAAAAAGTAATTCTGCCAAAATTTGGGCCTTCTAAAAATTTTTTTAGAGGTTGGGTTTTTTTAGAAAAAAAATCATAATCGCTGAATGTGGCCCCTAATAATTTTTTTATTAGGTTGAAAATTTGGGAGAATTAGTTTTTCATGAAATCCTAGCATATAAACTTCGATACACAAAAATTTACTTTTTAATATCTCGATTTTAACCCGAAATTGTAAAAAAAATATCTGAATGTCATTGGAGCTTTCCCATGAAAAGCTAACATATTAACCTGCGATATAAAGAGAATTATTTTTTTATATCAAGATGTTTACGAGGTATTAAAAAAATAAATTTAGAAAAGCTGCTCGGACGACCTCTACAATTTTTTCTTGGAAGCTCAAATTTTGAGGGAATCAACTCTGTAATGAGTGCTAACTATTTTTGTTGCGATACCGAAAAATCGATATTTTTTTGTTTCATAATTTTTCACTAAAATTGAAAAGAAAAATTAAGTTGTTGGCGCCACCTCTAAAAAATTTTTTAGAAGGTCCAAATTTTGGCAGAATTACTTTTTCATGAAGTATTAACACAGTCATTTGCGATTTTGAAAAAAAGTCAATTTTTTTTAATCACCCTTATATATATATATATATATATATATATATATATATATATATATATATATATATATGAGGTATTCCACGTCAAACCGGCGGACTTTTTCCCTGACCCTCGCCGACTTGGGTAATTATTTTTTATATGATTATATGAAGTCTAAAAGACACCCTGAAATTTTTTCAGATTTTTCTGTACAGCCATTTTTGAAAAAAAAAAAAAAAAAATCCAAAAAAAGCCCTTTTTTAAAAATCTGAAAAAATTCCTAAAAATCGGTGATTATATGCCAAACATTTTAAGCTACCGCCCGTAGTGGAAGTACGATTTTTTCTGTGTGTTAATCGGCTAATAACGTTAAAAAATTCCAAAAATATCGAAAAACACTTACTCCGGCCCAATAGTTGAATATTTTGGTGCCTAAAACTAATTTTCGTTACAATTTTCGAACAATCAAATCAAAATTAGAACACCGATCCCATAGGATTCTCAAAAAGAATTGATTTTTATAAAATATGAATGAATAAAGATGAATACCTCAACTTTTTCCCTGGCTCAATTTTTTTTGTCTTGTACTGGTCTAAAATGTCCCAAAAAATTTTTTGGATACGAAAATATTCAACTATTGGCCCGAAATGAGTGGTTCTTTATTTTTTGAGAATTTTTTCAACTTTAATAGCTCATAAAAATACAGAAAAAATCGTACTTCCATTACGGGCGGTAGCTTAAAATGTTTGGCATATAATCACCGATTTTTAGGAATTTTTTCAGATTTTTAAAAAGGGGCTTTTTTTTGGATTTTTTTTTTCAAAAATGGCTGTTCAGAAAAATCTGAAAAAATTTCAGGGTGTCTTTTAGACTTCATATAATCATATAAAAAATAATTACCCAAGTCGGCGAGGGTCAGGGAAAAAGTCCGCCGGTTTGACGTGAAATACCTCATATATATATATGTTTCAATTAGAATAGACAATAATTTCTTTTATTTTTATACACGATACTAAATAGGAAAGTAAGTGGAAGACAATCTGACTGAGTGAGTTGTATAATCGCCGAAAGAATTACTGTTGATCTTGGCAATCTTGAAGAATCTATAAGAAGAAAGGAAAAAAAAATCTTTCCGAAAACACTTGAAATATAAGATATAAAAAGCTCGAGAAAGGAAACGAGACAAAGAGAGAAGAGTGACTTCGAAATCTTTTTGTCCTTATTTAGGTTCCTTTTTTGTCGTTTTCGTCATATTCTCTCTGATGTCTTGTATTTCTTTTTCCCCAACTGGTCTTATTTTACACCTCTTATTCTTATATATCCACTCGAAACTCTTCTTTTTCTTCCTTCCTTCCTTTTTATACAAATGTCATTCATGAGGAATCCTTCGGCCAACTAAGGCACTGTTTAGTTTAAGTATATATATTTATATGTATGTACGTGTATATTTTTGAGAGTTCGTACTATAAAGATTGGAGCGATTTACATAGGGTAATTCTTTACCATTGGATCGAGCTGGCCCGAGTTGTAAATCCCGCTGAGCCCAGGGTGAGAGAAAAACTTTTTAATTCTCCTCCCCCTCCCCTCCCGCCGTCCAGATCCCACTTTTCGCTCTGGCGTTTTCTTTCGTCTTACTTCTGCTCATTTTTTTATTCCCACAGCCACCAATTCAACTCTATCTGCAGTACGTTTTCTTCTTCTGCTACATTTTTTTTCTCTCAGCGTTTTTTCCCCTTGTCCCTTTCTTCCGGAAGACTTGAAAACTCTGTTTCGACCAGAACTGCACTGACGTTCTTGATGAGAATAAAAGGGCCGCGAATCGTACAGAAAACTTTGTACAAGAACGAAACATATAATAATGAAGAGTAAATACGTCGTTGTTCGGTGGGGAAATATTTTGTTCGCATGCGGCAGACGCGCGGTCTGTGTATATACGCCGCTGTATATTTTCATGAAAAGTTTTAAATGATTGTTACCATATCGAGCCCCCGGGAAAAGAAAAGAAACCACAGAGGTTTATAGAGAATAGGGAGGGAAACAGTTTTGCTTGACAATCGCGAGGATAAGTTTTGAAATCGACTCTAATACATGATAAAACAGACTCGACAGGGAGAAACCTCATGCAATTTACGTTTATGTTTTCATATATACCGAGTCCATTGTCCGTTCGAGAAGTTGCTAGAATAGCAACTTTCGTTGTCATCATATAAACGACACAGCAGCAATAATGGCGTAGACACAGCTGTGCATCGACGTAATCAGTGCAAGCCGGACATTAGGAGAGTGAATGATAAGTTTCCGGACATTCGTTCTATCCATTCGAAAATACTTGATATACGTACCCATAGTTTTCATATTACATTATGTAAATAAGTACAGTAAATATACATGTACATGTATTGAAAAGCTTCGGGCTCAAAGACGGAAAACATTCTTCGTAATAAACTTTTTTTTAAACATTTTCTGGTATCCTCCATAAAAATTATCATATTGCGTGACTTGAACAATCGTTTAAGGAAGTTGTATGAAAAAATCCTTGTCGGTAGATTGAAGAAAAATTTTATTTGTGTATTGTTCATAATATCCTAAAATGTCTGGTTACATTTCAATGAGTTTAACCACGCTGTTTTGGAATAAATGGAGTTTGACAATAAAAAATGAATACGGCGTTTATGGGAGAATCCAATAAAATACCTAACAATATTTCCCTTTTTATATGTCACTTAAAAACGGTTCGATGGAAATTTTCGAATAAATAGTGACACGTTATTCAATATTTTTTTAAATGGAATAGAATTTTTTTCATATTTTTTCACCACCTATTTATTTCGTAAATAATTCTCAAAAGTTGTAAATTTCACAAAAATTACACGAGTAGAAGGAACTACTAGCGATTAGCTGAACCGAACTAGCAATGCTGTCTAGGTGTCACCCGTTGTCCGAGCGAGATAATTTTTATTCTTCTGTATCTCACACCATTTACAACATGCCATGCGACGTTGCCACAATTCTTTTGCCATCGTGTACGTTAATATTGTCCCACGCTTTCCCTATCTGTAACGAGGCTATGCGGTTGCATTACGTACTGGCCCAGCAATAAGTTTCGTTCATAATGGCAAACAAATGAATAATTATGGTTCATTTTTCGTCATTTATTTAGCAAATTTTGTTTTATACTACTCTACACTTCTCTTTAAGATTATATTTAAGATCTACTAAAGATTCCATATTATTAAGATCCCAACAAAAATTATATCAGCAATGTTTATTTTATATGTGCATAAAAAAGATTAAAATAGTTCCCCCACAGGATCGTTGAATTAAGAAATGGTTGAAATGTGGCATACGTGTTATTTAATACGTTATTCAAAAATCTGTGCAATTTTAACAAGTTTTACCATCCCGAACCCGAGATATTTGTACTTCAAGTTGGCTCGATTAACACGTAACATATGGGCCATGCATGGGTAAACAGTACGTTATTAATTCTATCGTCAGAACTAAAATCAAGAACCTGATGAAAAACGAGGAGGAGCAAGAGCAGGATGTCACGAATATTGTAAAAAAACATCAAGATGATTTACCATCTAGTTTAAAAGATATAACCTGGAGAAGTACTACGATTTTGGCCTTATACGACATATTCTAAAAACAAACGAGCGCGAGCGCGAGAGATGTAACTTTTTGGTGTATTGGGGCATAGCCCGGACAGTTTTGGCAAAAATTTTACTCGCAATGTCAGATCAAAAATACTTATATAAAAAATTTTACGACAGTAGATGATATCTGTCGTATTATCTATTGGTACCGAGTCAATATTGTGTGCTTTTTAAATTTATTTACTACGAATTATCAACCCTTTACGCACATATGTAACGCACATACGGTATGTAACTTTTGATTGAGGTTGTCGCAGGGGAACTACCTTAAGATTTGAAGTTCCACGATATTGTTGTCATATAACTATCACTATATAATTTTCATGACTTGAATTTTGAATAGATAACATTGAATGGATCAAATATTGATGTTAAAGCGTGCATCGTTGGAATCCAACAACATTTTTTTGTGTAAATATGGCCAAACATTCTGATGCACGTTAAGGCCATTGTAATGCTACAAACATTTTTATGAGCCACTTGTACAAACTTACAGAATCTTCAAAAAATTTGATAATTTGAGAATATTATCATACCGTTAAAAGGTTTTAAGCACGATGATTCTTGTGCATTACCCGGTACAACAAAATTCGGTATAATTACGGTTCCACAAGAGTCCATAGCCTGAGGGTATAATATATAGGATCTGTCGCTATTACCTCACTGTTGGCTGATTAGTAGAGCCACGCATGCATCTCGTGAGAGATCATAAACCAAGAATCCGCTGTAATTTCCTGCAATTGGGCTAGTACATCGTAGGAGGCTTGGACCAACTTGAGGAAATTGGTATATATACATACGTTTACACGTACGTATGTGCGTATCATACATATTGAGAGAGAGGAGAGCTTTCCAGAGGTGCTCGTGTAAATTCGATTAAGGGATCGGTTCGAGAGAAACCCAAGCGTCGGAATTAATATCCGTTCGGGTAGTTGCCAGAAATTCGATATGGTAGAGATTTAGGTGCATGATGAGCGAGAGTACAGACCTCTACATCCTCCTTCTCTCTGATGATGGTGATGCTCTGCTAGCCCGGAATAAGCATATATATACACTTATCTCATTATTGTATCACGAGTGAGCTCTACCGCGTGGATGGATATTGGGCCACAAACGTTAACCCACATATGCTTGCACATGTATATTTATGAGAATATGTGTTTAACGCTATGCTAAATTCACCGGGCTGGCTAATAACATCAACGATCGGTGAGCGTGGTGTTACGAGACGATAAGAAGTACGAGCTGTGGAAATTATCGATAAAACAACTCGTATACACACATATATATATACATAAATACGATTAATAATAATCGTATATATAATAATGAATAAATGACTTTCCAAAAGTAAAAAAAGACCGCCAAGCATTAAAAAGTTGCGTCCTAAAAGTTATAGGTGGGTGTCACGTATAACACAAAAAAAATTTAACACGATAAGCTGTCAGATTCATAGAACCCATTAATATAGCTCGAAAGACGTTGAATAGATTGGTGACAGCAAAAAATTACATTTGCGGCCGGAAAACGAGCATACAAATTATAAGTAGAAAAAATAAAGAAAAAATAAAAGATTTTTGAAACAAAAAAATGAATTAGTAAAAAAAAATTCAACGCAGTACTTGTGAATTCACTGGAATTTATTAATAAAAACAAACTCGCCAAAGTACTGCGTTGAACTTTTTTTTGTAATTTAATTTTTTTATGTTTAAAAAACCTTTTTTTTTTTTCATTTTTTCTGTTTATAATTTGTATGCTTGCTTTCCAGTCGTAATTGTAGTATTTTGCTATCGTCAATCTATTCAACGTCTTTCGAGCTACATTAATGAGTTACACACACCTTAAACTTAGGATTCGACTTTTTAATGCATGGCGGTCTTTTTTTAATTTTGAAAAGTAATTTTCAGGTGATTTCACTTCTTTTTGAAAGATACAATAATTTTTCAATTGAAAAAATAGGAGTTCTTCAATATGGGGCAATGAGATGAGGGTTTCTTGTGGCTAAAAACACACATTTCGAGAAGTATGTTGAATTTTTTTCATGCAAAAAAGTGAACAGACTCGCAACGGATTGTTGTGCCCCGCATGGCAGCATAAAATTAGTTAAAATCAATTGCAACATGAATTGATTGGTAACAGGAAGTCAGCATAAATAAAATTGTAAGATAGCACATTCCTACGATCGATCGCCGGATGGATATATCGACCCTGAGCGAGCTCACCCCAAAATGCTGACTTTAAAGTATCATTAAAAGTCTCGACAATGCCCAAATTCGGCAGTTTGCGACAATCTACGAAATAATCTAGAACGATTGGTCTCAAGGCAAATCACCTTGACTTTGTACACCTTTTTAACTTCACTTTTCTCAATAAACCTGCGTTAACTTGTTTTTAAATATCGAGTTGGAGATTCGGCTCATTCATTGGCAAATAATCCCAAAATAGCCGTCCTCGATAACTCGCCCCCACGTGACTGTCTTCGCGGGCACAGCGGATGAAGTTAAAAAACCGCTCGACCAATTTGCTAAGAAAATTTCATAGTCATTCCGTACCGAATTATTTATTGTGTACCATAAGATTTTTTGTCTGAGACTCTTAGTTTTTTTGTTTTTCACAGAAAACCAAACATGTTGACTCAGAAATAACGTTTTTTTTTTGTTTAAAAGTTCGCCGTTTGGTGAAAAATGAATCATTTAAAATAAGCTACGCGTACGTCACACCAAAGATGTTAGTGGGTAGTTTAATATCATACACCATTTCTGTTGTCAATCGATTTTTGCCGAAGGTACACCCGTTACTATTTTGGAATTATTTTAAAAAAAGTCCTTTTTCACGACGCCGTACTAAGACCAGGTACCATTTTTTTTTTTAATTGCCAATGTTTCGTAGTATAAGCTATATATAACATGTTTTAAATTGCATATCGCTACAGCAAATAGCTAGGTTTTTACTTTATCTACAGCTACACGATATTTTAAGACAAGCAACCACTTTAGGAGACCGAAAATTAGATGATTTTTTCGTTTTTTTTTTTATTGTGAAAAAAAAACGGAAATTTCCGCAACTCTGACAATAATTTATTCATATTTTCATACATCTCTGGTAATTTTTTCAAATTATTTTATGCATTAATTAAGGTGTAATTCGCTGTGTCCCTTGGCGTGTACTCATCGTCGTTATCGATTTGCGGGAATTGTGCAGCTCACAATTCGCATCTGAAATAGTCCAACAAATTATTATTGATTCTTGAGATGTTTTTTAGGAACATGAACCTAAATTTTGAAAAAAAATCGAGAATTGAATGTTGGAACGCGTTTGAAAAAAAAATAATCAATTTTTAGCATTTTTCCCCGGCATTTTGCAATAATAAATATGTTTTAAACAATCTCATCATTACAACTTTAGGTTCATGTTTTAATAAATTATATTATGTAAATCTGTTCCAAATTTGAAGATGATCCATCAATTATTTTTTGAGTTATGATTCCCGCAAATTGAAAAAATGTCGTTTCGAGAAAAACACGTTTAAAGTTTGAGAGCGCTTGGGAGTCGAGCGGAGAATCTTTATTATTTATATACATACCGTTAGAAGGAATCCAAATATCGTTTTGAAATTTTCAGGGTGTATTCTTAAGATATTTTGCTAACGATTTATGAAATTAAAAAAAAAAATTATTTTTTTAAGCATCTAAAGTGGTTGCTCGCCTTAAAGCACTGGAGGGAGACAATGCGATCGAGTTTTACTTTGAGCATATATATGTCGGCTCTGCGCGCGTGAGGGAGTAGATAGTTGCCTAGCGAGAGCCGCTGATGCCTTACTTCCAACATATATACATATGGGTGTGGAAGAAAATTTTCGGTCATGAGTGAACGAAATATTTCTGTTCGTATTATGCGTTCACATACTTCAGGGGGTTGTAGGAATAATTGAAGATACCATTGGAACGTACTGGATCACATTATATTGGTAAAATCGCATTAGAAATGCGATTAGTCATTGCGTTTTTAAATGGCATTGAGTTGAAGTCTGAGCACAACGGAAAAGAGCCAAATCTCGAGTATAGTTACTCGGCGCGACTTGCCTTCGTCGTTTAAGGTAGATCGGTGAATTTGAGCCATCGAAGATGAAGGACTAACAATTTTTATAGTTACACATAAATACGAGATGAATTGATATTGGCAACTTGAACGCTATTTACCATCTAGTTTGCTTGTAATTAATTCGTAAAAATCGACTGTTTCCAGGCATTTGTCCCTACGAGCATAGAAAAATCGTATGCACGTCAAGACTTATTGAATTTTTACATTTGGTACTTCCAAAATTTCGTAATAAAAAATTGATCACTATATTCCCCGAATATTCCTGAATATAAAAGTGCTTGGGTTTCTGGACGTTACCGTTGAAAATCGACTGAAAAATAAAAAAATATTCGTTGTAAAATGATTGAGATTTCCATGCACGGGAATGACACGGGAAAGAGCGCGAGAGCGCTTGGCAACTTTGTATTCAGCGTCTGCTAGAACTTGCCTTCAGACGTGACAGTTTGCCAATTTCACTGTGTTTATCTTTCTTGTTCTTGAATGTTTTTACCGTATTTGATAAATATCGATAGAATTAATGGTAATAGGTAATCTGACAAAATCTCTGTCGTTGTGTAATTCCTTTGTGTAAATACTCTATATAGGTTATAAACAAAATTAATAGTTTCGGCAGATGACAGTAACGGCCATAACACGTTTTACAATCCATTACGCTCCTCAAATTTCAATTAGTAAACATTTTTTGAACAATAAAATCGTATAAAAATATCCATTCTCCGCTGTTTATATTTCGAAAATAATAAAATTATAATTTCAAAGTCAATTTTGCATTTGCAAACTTTGGTCTATAATAGAGGTACTGCAAAGATCACGTAGCCGTCACCGATCTACCTTAAGGTATATACTGTACTGCATGCTAGTCAAATGAGTGCTAAATGTTTACAATTGTTTTATGCCAAGCTTAATACACAATTGAACGTAATGTTAGCGGCTTTATATCACAACGTGTTTTATTAACGTAGAAAAATTTTAAAAACGATAGATTTGCGAAATCATCAACTGATAAATGCAAATTTCCATGATGGCACATTTTCATCGGAATTCATCCAAGAATAATCCGTAATTTTTAACCAATTGCAATGTACCACGTCTTATTTTGTTCCTCAAGAGATCCTTTACGAATTCACCACGTAGATTTCTTCTAAGCTTAATCGTTCTACTGTTGCGACCAATTGTTTATTTAGCGAAAAAAATCTTTCATAAACAAATTGCTATAATTTCCAAACAAATAAACTTCGAAAAAGTCTACATGGTGAATTCGTAGAGAATCTCTTGAGGAACAAAATACGACGTGGTGCATTAAAATCGGTTGAAAGATACAGATTATTCTTTGAAAAGTCCCAATGAAAATGTAACATAATGGAAATTCGCCACTATTAGTTAATGGTTTCGCAAATGTATCGATATTAATATTTTTCTAGGTTAATTAGACATGTCATCTTACAAATTCACCTTCACTATGTATAATTAGTGCATTAAACTTGGTATAAAAACATTATGAAGTTTTAGCACTCATTTGACTAGCATGCAGTTCAGTATTTACCTTAAACTCTTTCCTTTTAATGCTTGGCGGCAAGACGCTGCCGCGCCTCCAAATCTAAATAGATGTATATATATTTGTGCTATTCTTCTGGAGTGTCTTCCGACAATTTATCGCAATCGGAGAATCCATAACTTTTCTATATCGACTTTTATTCCTCTGCATCGAGCGCCCTGTCAAATTGATTTTATGTCTATTTTTGATAATTTGTTTTTTTTTTCGCTAGTTATCGCCGATGATTAAGGTAACTGTTTAGAATTGCGACTCACCCTAGAACTTTTCACCTTAAAAACCCTATTTTTTTAAGGCCAAAAAACAAACCTTAAAAAAAATTTGCAAGTCGATTTTTTAGAGTGAGTCCCGATTCTAAATATTTACTCTTTATATATTTATTATATAATATTTATTCTTTATAAGTAAGTAAATTTCGAATTGAGGGACACATATAGAAAAATACCTCAAAATTCAAACGTATAAATCTTGGTTCGATAAAAATAATTGAACATACAGCACAATAGACTCCAGTCCCTCTATAATTTTATTTTTTATTTTTTATTTTTTCTGCGGACCCTTGTGGTTTTTACGACCCCATCCCTTCACTTTAACCCAACTTTTCCCCTAATTCACTAATCTCCTTGTCTCTGTGAGACCCTACAAGAGTGTTGCCCACAGCCACTCTTTCGGATGCATATCGAAAAATACCTCAAAATTCAAACGCATAAATCTTGGTTCGCCAAAAATAAATAAACACACGACACAATTGATTCCAACCTCTCTGTATTTTTAGTTTTATTTTTTATTGTTTCTGTGAGTTTTTACGATCCTATCCCTTCACTTTAACCCCACTTTTCCCTCACTTCACTAATTTCCTTCTTCCTGTAAAACCTCCCAAGAGTGTTGCCCACAGCCACTCTTTCCTAATGCACTACTGTATGGCATTTGCACGAGGGCCAAGGGAAACTGCGGAAAACTCGGCCGATACAGGCCTTTTACTGAGTTCCAGTTGGTTATCACCCTCGAAAACTCAGAAAAAACTACCTTCCGCATGGCTAAGCGATCACCCAACCAAGTATTGGCCTTTCCCGAGGACGCTTAACTTGAGAGATGACCGAAGATACACACCGACTGCGCACCCATCGCTGTCGGTCAACCTCTCTATATTTACACCGTATTCTATTCGCAAATGATTTTGATAATTGTCAAAATAATGTGTTTTGTAGTGTAAAAATCTAAAGGGACATGCACAAATGACATTGGCTCTGTATTAGATTTAAGTCGATCCTAGGTGCACGTTTTCGGCGAGGAAAAAATGCGGTATAATTTATTAAGTTTCTCGTCATTTAAAATTCATCAATTATGAAAAGTTGCAAAAACAAAAATAAATAATTCCTGAATATAATCTTACGAATGTTGTGGTGCATAATTACGCGTTGTGCATGATTTTACAATTATTTCGCGAATGTGATAACTTTATAAATATTTCCGTTGAAAAAGTGTACTGGAGTCTTGTGTTTATATATTCTTGTAAATTTTTCTCAGGGAATACTTTGCGTCAAAACTTACTTGTTTCGAATAAACAAAACTCACTTTCAATGAGAGTCAACGAGAAAGCTATCGAGCATATTCAACTCTGTATGTATGTCTGTATGTCAACATGTTTAAGTAGCGACGAGGGAGTAAAAGTGGTGTGGCGAGTTGCGAAAGTCCACGAATAAACCAGTTTTCTTTAGGTGTATATTTTCACATGGACCCTTAGCACATATGGTCCTATTTTAAGTTAACACATAAGAGGAGAGAATATACGTGCATAATGTCTTTTTGAAAATCACAAGGAATTTAAATAATGAAAAAGCAGTCGAAGTACCCGTAATATTTCACCGATTCAAAAATCATCTCGGAACTAATTATTATCATATTAAATATTAAATTATTTTATAATTATTATATTATTATATAAAAATTATTATATAAAAAAATAAATATTAAATTATTATCATATGTTATTATAATTTCTTCTCTGTAACTGATAATTTCAATAATCGTTAAATGACTCATTTACTGAAAATAATTTAACTCTTCTTGCGCAGACATATAAAATGACACTTCAGCCGTATAAATTGGATCTGAGACCAATTACTAATTTAGATTTTGAAAGCCAAAAACAACTAAAAATACCAGCGAGTTGAAACTGTTAGATGGGTCTGGAAGACTCGTGTCTTTATGCAATGACTTAAGGACAATCTATCGGCTATAAAAGTAGAAAACATACATAAAGATATCGATTAAAACCTGGCAAAAAGTGAAACTTAAACTGCTTAAAAAGTTGATAAATCAATTAAAAATTACAGAAGTGTACATTACAATGAGAGAATATAAATATAAAACCTCCTTATATTCTAAGAACGCACAGAACACGCTAGAATCAAAGCAAGCCATGCAAACAGTTATATTTTGAATCTTAAAACAAACTATTACGATTCCAGAGTCTCAGTACAATAAAAGTAGTTGGGTAACCTCGAAATAGTCGATGTTGATGCATTGCAAACATGTGTAAACTCTCGTGCAATGCTGACGAGATGTTTTTATTAAGGAATTTGATCTTTTGCGACAGAATTTTATCCCAATGCATCTCGTTAAACAAGTCGATGATTAATAAAACAGTTGGGTGGAATAGCTTCTCAAAGTGGCAAAGATTCCTCTTAGTTTTCATCGAAGACGTTTAGAAGAGGTTCTTTAACTATTTCCAAAAATACTTTCTAATTTTCAACTGCAAAGCCTTTCTAAAATTCAATATATGAACTTTGATTTTGTTCAAAAGTACCTTTCAATTTCACAGAGCCTGCAGAACGTGAAACCTCACATCCAGACCAGGAATAAAATGCAAGAATCATCATCTAAACAGTCGCAGTCATTTTTTATCTTTAAATCTTTAATAGACTTCAAAAAGAGTTTGGTAGAACCTGTTGAGTTTCCCAGCATCAAAAAGCATGTACCGATTTAGCTGGTACACAAAAACACTCACTAGCCCGCATCGCAACAACCGTGCAAATATACGCATCATCTCGATCCAAAAATGTGGTATGTTTAAAATATCATCGGCAGCTAAAATTTGTTGTTCTGAGTCTAAACCTGCCAACTAATACACCGAAAGCAGTATCAACTTCGCGAGTCTAACGCGAACTTTTGTCTCAAAGACTGATGAAGTTCAGAGAATGAACATACTGGGTGGCGATAACCAATAAAAGCTGCAAGAAACCACGAATGCTATTAAATAAACGATTTTTCGCAATGGGGCCAGCTACAGGATTGATATAGTATTATTTTTTTTTTTTAAAGAGGAAAAAAGGCCATTCTTCCTGTATCATCAAAATTATTCATCAAAAATGTATTCATCAAAATACATCAAATTCATCAAAAAAAAAAAAAAAAAAAAAAAAAAAAAAAAAAAAAAAAGTATTCATCAAAACGCTACAGTACGATTTAAATATAAATTCTATGTTTTGCAAGTGTGGCTAGAAATCGGTTTTTGCGGGCATGTGCATGCATTCGAGGTTTCTGTCATGTGTTTTTTTTGCTTTTAAAATGTACTTGTCTCGATTTGCTACGGCGAATCTTAATATCGTTTCAGGCAACGGATATTACATATATACATTCAGGCACTTGTATACTATATATCTCACCATATCTAACCGGCTAGTAGCGAGCGCTATAGAGAGCTGTACGGCCGACCATTCCACATTCCATTCGGCCGTATCGTGCGTCCCTCTTACGAGCCTCGCCAGCCTTACACACAAGCGCTCTGACTCTCATTTACGCACGCATACTCACATTAGCACATAATGAAGTCAGTCGCACCGCATATAGTGTTCTAAGCTCCGTGGTATTATCGCATGGATCACAGACGGGAGGCAGAAACACAAGAGATAATATTGATGATGTATATGGGGCATTTAACGCCGAGTCGACTCACAACAGACCCTTCCATTATTTGAATTGGTTGAAAATGTTATGTTTTGTATGACCCATCGAAAGAGGTTCTCTTGATTTTTTCAGATTTTTTTGTCCATACACTTGTGAGATATGATTTTTTTTTTCAAAATTCGATGTTTTATTCCTCAAACGGCTGTAACTCTCTGAAAAATCGATCAAATCGAACTTTTTTTTTTTTAGAGAGGTAGGTTTTTTACCGTACCGTTGGAAAAAAAATACGAAAAGATGATTGATATTTGTCTTCCATATATTTTCGCAATTTAAAGAAATTTAAAGCAAAAAACATTGGTTTTAAGATGTTTACCCTTTTTAAGTTTTTTCAAACAATTCACAAAAATATTTTGACTAATTAAATGATTTTTGAGGCTAGTTCCATCGTGGGCAGATTTTTCATTATACCTTTTTCTCATTTTGAAAAAAAAAAAAAAAAAAATTCCAGTCAATTTGGATCAAAACGAACTTTTTTTGAAATGTAGGTTTTTACTAGACTCTTGGAAAAAATTACGACATAATGATTGAAAATCGTCCCCTATATTTTTTTCGATGTTTAAGCAAAAAGTCATCAAATTTAAGATGTTGGACACTTTTCATTGATTTCAACAAGTTCACCAAAAAAACCTTGACCAATTAAATGATTTTTGAGACCAGTCCCATCGTGGAGAGATATTTTTTCATATTTCTTTTTTGTTTCAAAAAAATTTTCATTTTTTTAAAATCAATTCGTACCAAATAGGATTTTTTTAGTATTAGAAATATTGGTGCAAAACAAAATATATCAAAAACAATAGTTCAATTTGGTCCAAATTGACTAGGAAAAAGATGAATTTTTTTTTCAAAATAAAAAAAATATATTAGAAAAAATCTGCTTACGATGGGACTGGTCTCAAAAATAATATAATTGGTTAAAGTTTTTCTTGTAAAATTTATGAAAAAAATTAAAAAGCGTAAACATCTTAAAACCAATGTTTTCTTGCTTTAAATTTAAAGTAAGAGAACATTGGTTTTAAGTTCTTCAAATTGAGAAAAAATATGGAATACAAATATTAATTATGCTTTCGTATTTTTTTCCAATGGTATACGGTAAAAAGCCAATCTTTCTAAAAAATAGTTCGATTCGGTCGATTTTTCAGAGAGCCGATCTTTAAAGAAAAAACATTGAATTTTGACAAAAAATCATATCTCACAAGTCGATGGATGAAAAATTCTGAAAAAAATCAAGAGAGCTTCTTTCGATGGGTCATACAATACGTAAAGTTTTCGGCCAAATCAAAGAATGAAAGGGTCTAATGTAGGTCGATTTAGCGTGGAATGCCCCATATGCAAATGGGGAGCTTTTGGTTCTGATCAGCGTATATTTTTACCGCTCTTTTCGTACGAGTAATCGGTTGAAATAATTCATTGACTAACGAAAACAATTTAAATTTCAAAATTAGTCTCCAGTTCAATTTTCAAAGCATCAAATGACTCCTGAGCTTCGTAATTAAACGAAAAGACATGTCAATTTTACCCCCACGACCGCGAATCGTTTTATTCAGAGAAAGTATAGACTCGGCGAGCCTCGGGCCAGCAGACGACAGAGCTGTCAATGTACTTGTCTCGAGACTCTACCGAGTCTCTTGATACGAAAATCGAGGGACGAGCAAGAAGGGAGAATTGTACGGAGAACGATGAAGTTCGACATTTCGTAAGGGTGCCTCGACAAAAAAGGTCTCTACCTGACGGCGAATAGCGAATGAGCGGTCTAGCTGTTAAAAACATGATATGTATATACATCATGTTTAAGAGCGACCTTAGTTTTCTTTCTTTTGATGATTTTATTGGTTTTTATTGTTATCTGGAGGAAAAAAATACATAAACTTATAGCTGACAGTTTCGTTTTTTTTTTTAACCGTGAGGCCGAAAAAATGTTAGGTAATCAATAATTCATAAAATAGTTCATTAGTGTGAATTAATTAATTCTGATTTGTATTCTTCGTATTTAATTCGATCAATATATTATTTTGGTGAAAATTCTTTGGAATTTTCTGATATTTTCCAACTAAAATCTTAGTTATCATGAGATTATTACACTGATGGTGTCACGACGGAATATCCTTTGACAAAATATCCGCGACAAAATATCCGCGGTCAAAATATCCGCGACAGAATATTCTGTTTTAAAAAATTCCAGTGGTTGGTTTGACTTGTATACGTATAAAAATCATATACAATTCAAACATAGGGTGGCTCAAACCCCCGGGATATGCTCCTGAAAAACCTGGAAACTACTATTTGCACGTGGTCTTTACACTGTGTGCACGCGCGTGCGTGTGTATGTGATATATATATATCAAGAGACTCGGTAGAGTCTTGGGACAAGTACATTGACAGCTCTGTCGTCTGCTGGCCCGAGGCTCGCCGAGACTATATTATCTCTGAATAAAACGATTCGCGGTGGTGGGGGTAAAATTGGCATGTCATTTTATATATATATATATATTGCCATACGAACATATTCTAATCAGTAAGCCATTGGGAGAATGCTAGGGATGATCCCTGTAATGTTTGAAATCTCGAATTTATTGTATTTTATATCTTCTATTTTTTTTTCGCTATACATTCATCGGTTGGAAGTAACAGAAGACGTTTCTGCTGTATGGCATATCTTATTTAGACGTGAATGTTGTTATTTAGACGTTGGAGCGTCGACTAAGACGCTATGTATAATCAACCCGTATAGTAATAAGAACATTTCAAAAGAACATTTGCTTTCATTTACACTAAAACATAAAAAGGAAGAAGGAGACGTGTATTTTCAATGGATTTTTTCGATACTGGAGACAAGACCAATTCTATTGCTTATTTTATTCGTTTATTCTCTCAAGCCGTTGATTATTTGAGAAGATTAATATCTTATTTTCGAGACGAACCGTTTTATGGCTGAAAACCGATTGAGGGTTTTACCAGAAAACATTCAGTTCGTCAAAATTAATTTTGATAAGGCAACATAAACGAGTTCAAGCCGGTCAAATCCGCGTAAAAAAAAACAGTCTCGCCGAGACTGTTTACAACATTAAAAAAAAAATTTTGAGTCTCCGAGACTGTTTTCAACATTAAAAAAATTTTTTTTGGGAGCCTCGCCGAGACTATTTTCAACATTTAATAAAAATGTTTTGGGAGTATCGCCGAGACTGTTTCCAAGATTTTTTGAACTTTTTTCTTTCTCTTTACATTTATTAATGGTGAGAATGAATGACATTGGATGTGAAAATTTTTCTTTTATCATTTCAAGGCTTTAGGCAAGACAAATTGCAATGGTTGCAACGTCTTTGATCTTTCGGAGCAGACCATAGCCTGTAATTTGATAATATTGAGTCGAAGTCCCGACGAGACTAAATAGAAATTGGGCGGATTATCCGTGGACGCGAAATAAGGCAATCTCTCGAGTAAAATTGGAAGGTCTACAAACTTTTGTTTTCCCGTCTGGTAGGTGCCTACTAGCCGGAAAAACAAAAGCTTATAGAGCTTCCAATTTTACTCGACAGGTGGCCTTCTTTCGTGTCCATGAATAGTCCGCCCGATTTCTATATAGTCTCATCGGGATTCCGACTCAATATTGTCAAATCACAGATTATGGTCTGCTCCCAAAGACCAAAGACATTGCAACCATTGCACTTTGTCTTGCCTAAGGCCTTGAAATGATTAAAAAAATTTCTTCATATCCAATGTCATTCATTATCACCATCAATAAATGTGAAGAGAAAAAAGTTTCAAAAAATCTTGGAAACAGTCTCGGCGCGACTCCCAAAAAAAAATTTTTTTAAATGTTGAAAACAGTCTCGGCAAGACGTCTGGGCAAGACTGATTTTTTTAATTATTTTAGAAACAGTCTCGGCGAGACTCCCAACATTTTTTTTTTAAATGTTGTAAATAGTCTCGGCGAGACTCTCAAACAAATCTTGGAAAGTCTCGGCGAGACTCCCAAAAAAAATTTTTTTAATTTTCGAAACTTTCTCGGCGAGACTCCAAAAAAAATGTTCAAAAAATCTTGGAAACAGTCACGGCGAGACTCCCAAAAAAAAATTTTTTTAAATGTTGGAAGAGTCTCGGCGAGACTCTCGTAAAAATTTGAATAAAATCTTGGAAACAGTCTCGGCGAGACTCTGGGGAAAAATTTAAAAGAGTCTGGCAAACCGTTCTAAGTCAGACGACTCGCCCAGACTGTTTTTTTTTTTACGCGGGAAGATTTTCTTGCTCTCTTCTGGCGGTCACATTTTTTATAACCGCTCAATATTCATGAGATTTTGTACGTACGCGGAAACGTACGCTCTTGTAGGGAATGTCAACCCTTGACCGAAAACAATCTAAAGATATTGAAGAACCAATGAGAATGCATGACACATCTTTTACACAGACTCCCCCTCGAGCCTGAGGAGTGGGAGTGATTTTGTACTTCTCATTTTTTCGTAAAAGTAAAATCAGATCTCAATGAAAAGTTGCCGAACCAACATCAATCAGTATAAAGTTCTCAAAACGTTGTCGAGTCAACACCTTAAAAGCAATCTTTAATTGCACGTTGCCGAGTCAACACTTAATTTTAAATTCGAAGCTTATACACACACCATTTGTAAATTTTTAATAGTTTGTAAAAAATACAGTTCAAATTATTGAAGCATTGCGTTCGAGTACGTCTTTATACGGAAACAGTCACTCTTTATGAATTTAAAGTGTGACATATCCAACCCGTTTCATCACGCGTTAAGTGCAATAAGCCTTACAACCATATTGGATGGCAAATAATAGTCGCGAAAGGGTTTGGTACGAAACAGACGTTATATTGCTGTCGGAATATGATCAAAAGAATATATTGTCATTTTTATCTAATGTTGCTTATAATTTCTCTATGTGCAGAAGCGAATATGAATCAATAGTGAAATTATGGAAATATGAGCTGTGTGAGTATGTGTGTTGTTAGTGTTTACCAACAATACATGTATGATGATATGATGGCATGGGGTGTGTGATGTGTGCAATGACAATAACTTAGGTGCTTGACGTAAATTCAGCAACTCAATCATTTCTTCCTAAAATTTTTCCCGCGGATATTCTGTCGCGGATATTTTGACCGCGGATATTGTGATCCCGGATTTTCTGTCGCGGATATTGCGTCATAGGATATTCTGTTACACGACCAAACTGATATCCTCGTCATGAAACTCGAGATCATATAAACGCGAAAACATCGCTTCTTTATCAGGTTAATTTTTTCAATCACTGTTTTTAACCTTTTGAAATCCTCATCCATTTTCAAAAACCGTTAACTAAATATTGTAATTCTTTACGTTCATGCAAAACCTGATACATCTGCGTCTCACAATAACTTTGATTTTTTTTTGCATGCGCTCATTAGCATTTTTGTTTGGGACCAGAAATACTAGCATTTCACATAAGTATTTTGACGCTCAACTTACTTTTGAGAAATCTGTTCCAAACTGGCATACTTTAAATTGAAAATTCAGCATTTATCAGTTATCAACTTCTACTAGTTCATTTCATTTTCGTAAGGCCTGTTTTACATATTCATATATCAACGCTTATTTCTCACCCAAGTTAATTTATCCTCTGGGTAATATTTTAATCAATTCGATAAAAGTTCAATTTTTAACTAAGTACATTCAAATATAAATTAATGAAAGCTAATTTCTTTATCAGATAATTATTCAAATTCTCACGAAAAATTACTATTCAAACTGATACGATGAAGGCTTATACGAAGCCTCAAGTTTATTTCTTCATTAAATAGAAGGATTTAAATTCTGGATTTCGAACTTGAAAATCACCGCAGGTTTATTTAACTACTTGAAAATCGCCCCAAAGTTCTTTTTTACAATGTTTATTTCTATTTAACACTAGCATCACACTTGTAACGTCTCAACTCCCAGTGGTATTTTTGCTACTAATTCGAAGTTTCGTCGTCCACATTTTTTACTGAAGCACAATTTATTCATGGTATGTTTATGCATCTTTCTTTTTTTTATGCATATTTGAAATTTTTTTTATCCTAATATTTTAGTGATAATCTATCGGCCAACCATTGATTTGAATGCATAAACATTGAAAATTTTAACACGTAGAGATTTTCATATCGATTCATTGCTAAGTATTCATATATTTACGGGAAAATTTATGTTTTTTGAATGTGTGAATATTAATTTCGAATTCATTTATTGAAAATACATTAATAACGTTGTTTCAAGAGTAGAGTATAACAGACGTGTGATTTTGTGGATATCAAAAAATTGAATTTAGCTCACTCGTTCAAATAAATGAATTTATAGACATATTTTTGTTTTGCGGCCCATTTCATTTGAGGAATTGAATGACGTTTTTAAATTGGGCAAAGTAATATCATGCTATATTTATTCATTAAAAATAAACAAAATTATAATTTCCCAATGTATTCCCAACTTTGAAAGTTTGTGTATGACGAATACCTAAAAATGTAGCAAAAAAGTTCGTTTAAAATAAAATATATAAATAAAGAAACTTGTTTTAAACGAACAAAAAACTCCCAACTGCGGAATAGTATACTGGAAAAATAAAAATAAAAAAATAACAAAAAAAAACAAAAAAGTTAAATAAAAAAACCACAGAAAAAGAAGAAAATAATTATATATTATAATTTCATTTTCGACTAAAAAAAAAAAAATAAAAATTTATTTGATTAAAAATTGGATTCACTAACAAAAGTACGTATAGCCACAACGTACGTATAGTCAAACTGATGATCTACGTAAGAACCGATCTGGCCAAAACTCCTGGCTTTTCGTTTCAGGAGTCATGACTTTCTTTTTTATAAATATAAAAAATATTCACCGCCTGAACAATTGAAGCTGTTCGATTTTTCGGAGAGACATGGTTGCAGCCAGTAAAAATGCTACTAGTCATTTCTAGAAAAAATATACAATATATTTCAATCAAATTTTATTACGAAAAAAATTACGAGTGGCATTTTCATTAAATTTTTAACGTTCTTTTTGGAAAAAAATACATCAATTCTCAAAGAAAGTTTTGTTTTCTCCTTTTGCGAAGAAAAAATTCTGAAAGTCTCTTTATTTTTTTTTTATTTCCATTTTTATCAACAACCCGGTGAAATTATAATATTTTCTAGCGTAAGTAAGCATTTATAACAAGAAGATACAGGTATTTAAATATTTTCATTAAATTTCAAAAAATTCAAATAGCTGTAACTTCTATAAAAAAAAAAAACTCCACCTACTTTGTAAATGCGCTTAAAAATATTGTAAATTTGCCTAACGCTTGAGATAAATTTTAAATGACAGTCGATAATGTCGCTTTTAGAAAACACTTTTTTTGCTAAAAAATTCAAAAAAAAAATATAAATACTTATTTTCGAGACTTGACGTATTTTTTTTTTTTTTAATTTGAACGTACGTTTCAGATAAGTACTGTAGCTCATTTTAACTCTGACGGGAGCTTCACAGCATCAATCATTACTATCACTTATCAAAATGTAGTGATTGAAATAATCCATAATACGCACACACACACGCGCGCGCGCCCGCACACCCACACACATACACACGCTCGCACGTGCGTACAGTGTTACGAATTTAAGGTATATACTGTACTGCATGCTAGTCAAATGAGTGCTAAATTTTCACAATTGTTTTATGCCAAGTTTAATACACAATTAAACGTAATGTTAGTAGATTTATATCACAGCATGTTTTATTAAGGTAGAAAAATTTTTAAAACGATAGATTTACGAAATCATCAACTGATAAATGCAAATTTCCATGATGGCTCATTTTCATCGGAATTTATCAAAGAATAATCCGTGATTTTTAACCAATTGCCATGTACCACGTCTTATTTTGTTCCTCAAGAAATCCTTTACGAATTCACCACGTAGATTTTTTCTAAGCTTAATCATTCTACTGTTGCAACCAATTGTTTATTTAGCGAAAAAAATCTTTCATAAACAAATTGCTATAATTTCCAAACAAATAAACGTCGAAAAAGTCTACATGGTGAATTCGTAGAGATTCTCTTGAGGAACAAAATACGACGTGGTGCATTAAAATCGGTTAAAGAATACAGATTATTATTTGAAAAGTCCCAATGAAAATGTGACATAATGGAAATTTGCCACTATTAGTTAATGGTTTCGCAAATGTATCGATATTAATATTTTCCTAGGTTAATTAGACATGTCATCTTACAAATTCACCTTCACTATGTATAATTAGTGCATTAAACTTGATATAAAAATATTGTGAAGTTTTAACACTCATTTGACTAGCATGCAGTACAGTATTTACCTTAACCACCACATTCGTGTATCCTTGTTCGAAGTAGTATATATGTCGAAATACACTGATAGTACTACCAACTTTGTAGATCGATGTCGCGTTTTTGCAGAAACGTCAAGTTTAGGGTGTACGAAAAATTTTCCGTGACTATGATGAACAAACCGGGAGAAGCCGTGAATGATTTTAAAAAATGCTACAGCCACAGCATTAATTTGTTTTAAGGAGGTCGGATCACGAAATCAAAATAATCAGAATTTGATGAAATTTGGTGATAACATTCTTTGGCTCCAAGTATACAAACACAATTTTTTTCAAAATTTTTTACCACATGGTTATCGAATAATTGAGCGTTGAATCGAAGTTCTTGTGCACGATATGTATAACTGTATATATATCCAAACTCTATGCTTATACACGTGAACTTTAGTGTTCAATGATTCGAGAACTACGTGGTAGAAAAATCTAAAAAAATTTGTATTTTCATATAAATATTTAAAGAATACATTTCCCAAATTTTATTAAATTCTTATCATTTTGAAATTTTTTATGTTTTTAACATGGTTTAGCATGGCAACATTGTATCGTCGCGATCCAACCTCCTTAAGGGGAGGCGTTCATTTTTTTCGGTCAAAAAATCAATCTTCGGTTTTTAGCATTTTCATATAGCTCAGTTTTGAAAATATTCCCTCAAAATATTTTTAAAAAATTCGCAAGAATGGCGGAGTTATATAAATTTAAATGGACGGTGCGCTGCAGGTATAGTACGAGTCGCAGCGTGCCGCCCGTTGTTGTTGGTGTTGTTGTTGTTGTTGTTGTTGTTGTTGTTGTTGTTGTTGTTGTTGTTGTTGTTATTGTTGTTGTTGGTGTCGTTGTTGTTGTTGTTGTTGTTGTTGTTGTTGTTGTTGTTGTTGTTGTTGTTGTTGTTGTTGTTGTTGTTGTTGTTGTTCTCAGACTTCCAAATTAAGCGTATTTGATTCACGAGTAAAAGTGCAGCATTTAATGAGTTGAACGATGGAAAAAAAACGTAGCCGAATATGGTGCCGGAATAGTTGATTACGCCTAATAATTAAGCGACTGAAATCAACGATTATTTTTACCGATTCATGCCGAAACATCGCACGCATTTTTCTCGAAACCACTTTTTTCAAATGTGTATCCACGATATCTTAGGAACCACTAATCGATTCACCTAAAATTTTCGCGAGGCTGCTCAGAATATAATTCCCTACAGCATTTACCGTAGAGAATAGTCTACATAAAAAATTACAATCCGTACAACTGAAATAAACCATAAAAAAAATGTGTTAACATGGCGCCATTTTATGATTTTTTGATTTGTCAACGTGGTCGAGGTACGGCTCATAAAGGGTCATCTTATAAACCAAAATATATCTGGATTTGTTGTTTTGGATCAGTCGCATTTATTTAACGGGCGCAAACGTCAGTACCGATGAAATGCTGCTTGCGGTTCAGCGTCCCAAGCCAGTACGACTCAACGAAATACAATATCTTATAAAAATTTGTATAAGCATAAAAAATATCAATAAACATGTACGCAAAAGAATTTTTCAATAGGTCTTACTGTTTCGGGGAAAAAATCATGAAAATTCATTTTTAATTATCCCCGTAAAATAATATATGTTCATCAAAATGATACATTCTACTTAAAATCTTAGCTTTAAGTTTTCAAGGCATTACATACGTCCAGAATTTTAAAAAATCGATTTTTTTTTTGACAGATTATTATTCTCTATAGTTTTAGGCGTATTTATATGTAAGTCGATTGTGCAAATTCCCCATAGATCGAAAGTTATTATAGAAAACGTGACTGCCCAACGAGAGTCTGATGCGCGCACTTGAAACTTTAAATGGATTTTTCTCAAAATTACTTTTTCTGGCACGGTCTGCATGATAACTCATACAGTTTTTAATATTTTTTGATGCTTTTTTTTTAAATATTCGAAATTGTTTTCTCTATAGTCTGTCGAGTCGGATTTTTGATGTTGTGATTAAAAAATTTTATAAACATAATTAAAGTGTGACATTTATGACACAAAATGCACACTTTTTTTAAAACTGCCGTAAATTGCCAAAATTTTTCGAATTTCAAAAATCCGGCTCGACAGACTATAACTACAACTTTATTTTACAAGAATTTTTATACGTTTTGCAGATTCATCAGCATTTCAAGAAGAAATGATGCAGATCGTGGAGCAACTTTTTTTTCATAGTGCTTCGGGAAACGTGATTTTTTATGTTGTAATTTTTGAAAAAAAAAAATGAAATAAATTTTTTTATAAAGTTTAAATACTAATAAACAATGTGTAAAAATTATTTTTATTAATTTCTATTGCTATCTCGTCTAAAAACAGTTTTTCTTTTAGCGCGTTTTAGGCGCTGCTGGACGTATGTAAGGCGTTAAAGTGTGGTTAAATCGCACTACTTACATCGCAAACGTTGATCACGTGATGAGAAATTTTGTCACACGTATAGTTTCAACTATGTAATTTATTACAGGATGTTACAAACTATTTTGGAACAGTAATTGTGACTTTTAAACATTTGTATTTCATAAAAACATCGATAATTGATTTAAAAAAAATTAAAAATATATTTTTTTAAAACATTTTCTAACTTTTCCATCACAGAGAAGAATCAATTAACAGTAGTTAGAAAACATTTCAAATGTTTATGCCATTTGAAGTTATCAAGTAATTATTGTTATAATAGAAGGGTGAGAAATAATCTCAGCGCCACTGCTAACGGATTAACGATAGAACAATCATCTGATGTTCAATTATTTGAAAATAATCCATTATCGATTAAAATGTAAAATAAAAAAAAATGAGTGACACGTACTATGCCGATAGTTGAACTTTGATGAAACGCTTCAACGTCAGTGATAGAAAGTTTAATTGATTTTAAGGCAGAATATATTAAGACGAGATGGCTTTTAAATACATTTTCATCTTGAAAAAAATATCTTGGCATAAACTTTTAAAGGCACGAGAACACTTTGGATCCTCGGAAATAGGATCGTGGATGTGTTTGAAAGATATTACATACATAGATATATTGTACATTTATAACACCGGATAACCAATATCTGAGGCATTCTACGCCATTTCGAGCGGCCATGGCCTCAGCCATTTTGAATTTTTTTGAATTTTTTTTTATAAAATAGTACCGCATGGACGGAATATCCGCACCAATTTTTATATTTTTATCTGGCGTCTTTCAAGAATTACAATTTTCCGAAATATCTAGTTGTTAGGAAGTTCGGAAACGTTCTAATGCCGATATCTTTTAAACTAATCGACATATCGACAAATATCAATATATATATCGATTTTTTTCATTTTGGGTCATACTTTTATGAAAAAAAAGGAAAAAAATTATCAATCATCATTGTCAACGTTTTTTCTGCATCTGAAGTAAAAACTATTTTTTTTTAAAGACGATTGCCATTTTTAATTTTTTTTATAAAAATCTCTAAAATAGTATGACCAATTATACGATTTTTAACGCTGGTTCGATAATGGGCCCATTTTTCCTTCTATTTTTTGTTGAATAAATTACATTTTTTTAAATAGAAATTTGAAGTTTTTCGTATGAATCATATTTTAATCAAAGATATAACCAATTGCATAGTTTTTAAGCTTAGTTGGATTGTGATCAAATGGTTGATTGCAATTTTCGTCGAAATTTTTTTGGTAATTTTTTTTATCATTTTTTTGATCACTCGTAATACTGATAAGTATTAACTATAGTACACATGTACAATTAGTAATTATAGTACTCATTTTACAATTTTTAGTCAGATCCAATAATTTAACGCCTTACATACGTCCAGCAGCGCCTAAAACGCGCTAAAAGAAAAACTGTTTTTAGAAGAGATAGCAATAGAAATTAATAAAAATAATTTTTACACATTGTTTATTAGTATTTAAACTTTATAAAAAAATTTATCTCATTTTTTTTTTCAAAAATTACAACATAAAAAATCACGTTTCCCGAAGCACTATGAAAAAAAAAGTTGCTCCACGGTCTGCATCATTTCTTCTTGAAACGCTGATGGATCTGCAAAACGTATAAAAATTCTTGTAAAATAAAGTTGTAGTTATAGTCTGTCGAGCCGGATTTTTGAAATTCGAAAAATTTTGGCAATTTACGGCAGTTTTAAAAAAAGTGTGTATTTTGTGTCATAAATGTCACACTTTAATTATGTTTATAAAATTTTTTAATCACAACATCAAAAATCCGACACGACAGACTATAGAGAAAACAATTTCGAATATTTAAAAAAAAAAGCATCAAAAAATATTAAAAACTGTATGAGTTATCATGCAGACCGTGCCAGAAAAAGTAGTTTTGAGAAAAATGCATTTAAAGTTTCAAGTGCGTTTCGCTCGAGACATCTACCTGCGCGCATCAGACTCTCGTTGGGCAGTCACGTTTTCTATAATAACTTTCGATCTATGAGGAATTTGTACAATCGACTTACACAGAAATACGCCTAAAACTATAGAGAATAATAATCTGTAAAAAAAAATCGATTTTTTGAAAATTCTGGACGTATGTAAGGCCTTAAAGAATTTTTTTTTTCCATTACTTTCCTAGAAAAAATAACAGAAATTGTGAATTATGTGAGAATTTATATTATTTCTTTTTTAGAATTTTTTTCCCATTGCTTTTCTAGAAGAAATAATAGAAATAATGAATTATGTTAGAATTTATAAATGAAAGAAATGAAAATTTTAGAATCTCTATTATTTCTTCTAGGAAAGTAATGGAAAAAAAATCTTTAACTTATTGGATCTAACTAAAAATTGTAAAATGAGTCCTATAATTACTAATTGTAAATGTGTACTATAATTAATACTTACCAGTATTACTAGTGATAAAAAAAATTTCGACGAAAATTGAAAACACCCATTTGATCACAATCAAAGTAACCTTAAAAACTATGTAATTGATTATATCTTCGATTAAAATATGATTCAACGAAAATCGAATCGATTAAACTATGAATCGATGAAAATACGAAAAAATGAGAATCGTCTTTAAAAATAATAATGTTTACTTCAGATGCAGAAAAACCGTTGACAACGATAATTGATAATTTTTTTCCTTTATTTTCATGAAAATATGAACCGAAACGAAAAAAATCGATATATTGACATACGTCGACATGTCGATTAGTTTAAGAGATATCGGCGTTAGAACGTTTCCCAACTTTCTATTATAAAATCTGGATTTTTTGAATAATTGTAACTCTTGAAAGACACGAGATAAAAATCTAAAAATTGGTCTAGATATTCCTTCCATATCTTATGAAAAAATTTCAGGAAAATTAAACATGGTCGAGGTCACGGCCGCTCGAAATGGCGTGGAATGTCTTATATACAAGAATGGTATGACAGCCCGATCAAGCGTGATCGAGGTAGTTGACGGGGGCGTCGTCTAGCGCGTTGAAGAGCACGTGTGCCGGAAGTCGAATATTAGACGTGAATGACAGGCGATTCGTACACGCCATGACTAAACCATCGGAGCTTTCGGAACATAAAAATATTCTGGTTGATGGGAGAAAAAGAAAAAATAAGGAATCTCGATGAGTCGTTGCACTTATGACGATATTTGTCGCGGAAGCTTGCAATTTGTGGTAACAAAAAAAAATGGTAAAAAGAACGGGGGGCAACCATGAGGAAGAGGAAAAAAATGATGAAAAACGAACCTTTATGATGTCTAAGATGTGAATGTCCGCAGCAAGGCTGCTCGAAGTAAGCGTGTCCCGGATGGGTCCCGGGAGGCCTGTTTGCCCCGACAGAGCCGAGAATCTGGCCCAGGACAGCTGCAAGTACAGCTGCCCTCAACAACGCCATACCGTCAGAAAGAAGGCGTCGTTGCTGCATTCTCTCACTTTGCGATTCACTATTATCTCGTATATTATTAAAATACGTACACACGAACTTTTTCACTCAACACATAAACGTTGATCCAATTGCACAAGAAATTTCACAAAAACTAAAAAAGAACTAAAATCACGGTTATTTCAATCAGATTCTCAAAAGATGGGAAAGAAAATATTCGTAAGCATAAACAGGAACGTTCTGCATTAGAAAGTAATCTCGTGATCCATGGAGGAGTGTGTCTTCTGCACAAGAGATGTATATAATAATCTATATTTTTCTTTTCTTTTTCGGACTAAACGAGAAACTCGGGAGATAATTTGGATTCTTTGATCCTTGGCTATCTGTCGAAGTTACATTTGGCCTTGAAATGGAGCCCCGTGATACAGTAGTCTCGGTTTGTTGCCCTCGAGTTTCAGTTATGGCGGCTTTTGCTGGTCTTGCACGGACGAACATTCACCACGATCCCAAACGAAGCTCTCGCCTTCTCTCGACAAACCCCGGTGGTTCACGTTCACGTATACGTGGCACAGGTAAAACTACTCCAACCAGCCACGAGTCACGGTAGTTCAGCCTCTTTTTCCCTTCTTCTTTCTCGGGAGGAAAAGACCGAGAGATCTTTCTCTATCTTTATCTCTCTCACTCTTTTACCATCAGTTTACACCGCGTGGTTCCCCTTCCTCGCGTCTGTAGTTCTTCATCTACTCTCTCTCTCTCTCTCTCTCTCTCTCTCTCTCCTTCTCTCTCTCTTTCTCTTCCTCGAGTCTCCTTCTTCAGCTCCGAGGACAAAGGAATTCCTCCACCACCTTGGGAACTCGAGCCTTCTCTCCGCAGGTACTGTACGGATCGAGAGAGGCGAAACGAGGCTGGCCTCTGTAAAAGTATTATTTTTTTGGAGCAGGTAAAAAATGCTAATTTTCTGAAATAACTATTTTTTTTAGAATAAGCTCGATTTTTTTAAATAATTCTTCTATATTTACGATCGCAGCAGCACGTAGTTTAATTTATTTATTCAAATCGATTTCCGATGATTTATAGAATTATTATATTGTTATTCACAGGTGTAAATGAAGGATACGTTGTTTCAATTTAATTGTAATTAAATATTTAATTCGATCCGGTGTTTTAAGGAATTTATTCATAAATGAAGATTTCGCGAATGTTTTCAAATCAAAGATTTGATTCTTCTACGTGACGACCAATGTTATGTTGCACTTTTGGAACTTTCACCGTGTCCTCAAGACATGCAATCCAATCATCATTGCTCGAAGGTTTATCGTACTTTGATGTGCAACCAATGCGTTATCAAGTGTGATAAGCGAGATAAAGATATATCACTGTTTTATAATGATGGCACGGATCGTGTAACATTTCTGTCGATGCTCCAATCCTCGTGATTTTCGTAGACGCTGGCGAGTGCGTTCGAGTTTAGAAAAGTGTGACTAACTCCACAAGCTCGAAGAACACAACGAAAATTCTCAGAGAGTGAGATTGCTGCTCCAATATTCGCTACAACTCTTTATTTTCCTAGTTCGGAAGAACAAAAATATAAAGCGTAATATAAACGGATAAACAAAAAACGAAACGAGTTTTTTTCGAGTCGTCACATCTGTGACTTCTTAAAAATAAGCCCAAAAAGCTCTCGAAAATGTATAGCCGTTAAAGGGCTTAAATTTAATCCTTCCACATTTTTGAAACAAGAAAAAAGCTAAGAAAATGAAAAAGATGTAAGGGCCAGTTCTATGTTTTTCCGCTTTGTCTGATCGCTCTCAAGTGTATTTTCACTGAATATCACCTTTGCCACGGTACTGTAGTTTGTTCCACATTTTTTTATAATAATTTCATCAAATAATAATCTCCGTCCGGCGATTTATAAGATACGTTTTTTAGAATCCTTTCACTTCTTCATGATATTTATTGATGTTTGAGACGTAACACGTTGGTTTTAGCGCGATTACGTGATATATTATAGGAAGAGAGCCGCTTACGATCCTCCCTTGGCAAAAGCCGCGGTACTACTGTTACCCTCGCGCGGTACTTGCCGCGTCGTAGTTACTTCGGTTCACCTCGACCAACCCCGGCAACGCTCGGCTCACGCGACGAAGTAAACTATACCCTAAAATATATGTATATGTATATATATGTAACTATATATATTTAAGCCGGACGGGAAACGTTGGTTCCACACACAACCAAACGCGATATCCAGCTATAAGTGAGCCTATCCAATCCTACCAGAGGAAATCCACTACCAAGTATAACCCTCCCGCGACTTAACCTTTCTGTTTCACCTGCTCGAAAGCTACCCCGTTTTTAGACTCCCGTGAAAATCACGCGCCTCTCCAGAGAATCCTTCAAAGCCATCAGCAAAACATTACTTAAAAGCTCACCTACACCACTTACTTACTCCTCTACTCCGAGATAAGAAATAATCATAAGAATGAGAAATTATGTAATTTAGTAAAATTTCATAAATGATATAGTAAATGTTCCCTTACTGACGCGATGATTTTGCTTTGCTAGAAAAATACAGTCATTTTTCGCACAAAATTATCTTCATCTATAAGCACTCGTTATTCAACGAAATGACGATCGATCTCTAACCAAATTCAATGTACGACCAAGTTTCAAGCTTTCTTTTTTTATTAAGTGGAATTTTTTTTCAATGGTGTAATCTAGAGTCGCGGTAACGACTCGAGACCAGTACATTTAATATACTATAATGTCGAAGATGATGAGTCGCTGATACTAGAGTCTTTACAGTAAGCAGAGTGGTTTCGAACAGTTTTTGAAAATTGTTTCAGCGATATTTAAAGAATTACAGCGTATTGAAAAATGTTGCGGGTTCACGTATTTTTTATTTTTTTTTTTCTTTCGATTGTGACTATTTATAACTCTGTAGCCTAACGCATACTAGAAATATTAATATTTCATTCTTCCGAATCATTAAAAAAATGGTGCGTTTTTCGCACACATTTTTTGACGTTTTGCGGTCGCTGTCTAGTGACACTAGTTGTAACTAGAAATCTGGTGATATGTGAGACTGTGTTCGTCGATGTGACAGCCGATTGACTTTTCTTCATGTAATAACAGTGAACAGATGTGAGTTCAAAAAGATTATAAAGATCGCGGATGTGAAATTCTATATTAATAGTGACAGTTGTGAGGTTAAAAAAATAAGGTTATGAAGATCGCGGATGTGAAAGCTGATGGATATTATTTTTAGTATTGATTTTGGTTAGTAATTGATAAAGAGTAATAGTGCGAGAACTAATAAATGTTTTTCATATCATGTAATAACCGTGACAGCTGTGAGTTGAAAAAGGTTATAAAGATCGAGGATGTGAAATCTAGAGTCGCGGTAGCGACTCGAGACAAATATATTTACGTATACTATAAATAAGATGGCGAAGACGAGTCGCTACTAGAGTCTTTACAGCAAGCAGAGCGGTTTCGAACGGTTTTCGAAAACTGTTTCGGCGATATTTAATTAATTACAACGTTTTAAAAAATGTTGCTAGTTCACGTATTTTTTATTCTTTTTTTCTTTCGTTCGTGACTATTTAGAACTCTGTAGCCTAATGCATATTGGAAATATTAATATTTCATCCTTCCAAATCATCAAAAAAAGGTGGCATTTTTCGCACACATTTTTTGACGTTTAGAGGTTGCTGTCTAGTGACACTAGTTATAACTAGAATTTTTCTGGTGATATGCGACACTGTTCGTCGTTGATGTGACAGCCGATGACTTTTCTTCAGGATGTATAAATAAGAGTGACAGCTGTGAGTTTAGAAAAAAGATCGCAGTTATACTAGTGACAGTCGTGGGGTTAAAAAGTAAGGTTATAAAAATCGCGGGTGTGAAAGCAGATAATTCGATTTTTGGTTAGACATAGTCGAGATCAGGACGCGCACACTTTCATCGAAAAGTAATGGATCTGCCCATATATATATATATATATATGGGCAGATCCATTACTTTTCGACGAAAGACGCTTAGGTCAGCGATTTTGATGCTGATTTTTTCCTTGAAAGTACACCAGAAAAGGAGATGATCCTGAAAATTTGAGCCCGATTCGATCAAACCCGGCCGCTGGAGAATTTTTTAAAATTTCAAAAAGGTCAGTTTTTTAATCATTTTCAAAAGTTTGTATCTCAGCTACTATATCACTTAGAGATTCCGTTCAAGCGGCATTCTTTTCGGTGAACGTCCTACTTTTAAGAAAAAAATATATATTTGTGATAAACTCAAATCCGGCTCAGCCGGAAGCTATCAACTAAACCACTGAATCACCAAAATTTTACCTGTTTTTAAAATTCTCCTATTCCTATCAGTTGCCGAAGGCAGGGACAAATAACAGGTGTTTTTTTTATGAGGGTGCATTCTGTTGATATCTGCCCTAATTTCCCCCGATTGCTTCGATTTCGTCACTATAGAGCCATCCAAAGATGATCGATTTTTCAAAAATCGCTATGTTTAGATAGCTGTCATTTTTTTCTCCGAACTTCGATTTGCTTGAAATTTACAGAAAAGTTGCTTTGTTATGTCCGAAAGAAGCCCTGAAAATCTCAACTTGGGAATCGAGCTTGGATCCGAGTAATGAATTTTCGAACATCCCGAAAATTGCATTGAAATCGACAAGCAATTTATTAACGTTCATTATTTCAGTGTATTGTAACAAAATTATATAGTTTAATCTTTATCTTAATTTTTTGTATTTCATATTTCAATATTACAATGAAGTATAAAAACATATTGTGTTTGTCATTTTCTTGAAATACTTGGAAATCGTGTGTTCATAAATTTAGTTGCACTGCTTTAAAATCTTTTTCGAAAGAAGTGGTTCTCATTTCTAATGTATTGTTATTAATAGGTGTAAAAGAATGGTTAATTCGAATGTCTTTAATTGTTTTTACAGTATCGAATCGTGTTTTCAATTTTTTTTGGTGTTTCTGAATTTCGGCGTGGGATACCCATATTGCTCTGAAAATATCGTATAATTTGCATATATTGTACTGTTATTAAGTAGGATTTTATTGAAAATTTGCATCATGTTATCTACCTTATGCTTTTCACTTCATTTGAAACATACTCGTACATTTCAAATGGAGTTGTTACTTGTTTTTCAGCGGGTGATCTTAAACAATGTCGCATAACTGTTCTCTTTATCGTAGCCCCAACGCCATCACATACACTTTTTCCATGACTGGTCGCGAAAAAGTTGTAAGACGTTATTTCGATGCCAAAATCTTTCTCATGACAGCAAACATTTGCTAAATTGTTCCTTAAAGTAAAGAGAGAATAAATATTGAATTAAAAATTTATCATATAGCTAACATGGTTTCAATTTATGAATTGAAAATTTAAATTAATTGCTTTTCATAAACTTTAGGAGCATAGAATCTTTCACTAGTTCATACTTGTTCTTGTATTGAGTTGGTGCTCCATCCGAAAAATAGATGACATTTTTTATCCGTGGGAATTCATTTTTTATTATTTCTATGAGTTTTTTTTGAAAAGTATGAATAGTGTATGCCATGTGATTAGTCGTATCGCTTATTACGCAGAAACTCATTTGTTGAAGTTTTTGTTTATCAGTCGCTTGTGAATCCTTATAGTAAACGCAGAAAGGATGAATTGTTGCTTGTGTATTATTGTAGTAAAATGATTGAACAGATCTTTGTATAATGAAAGAATAGTTTTCTGAAAAATCCATCGTAATGATACAAGTATCGAATTCTAATGTACTCTTGCAGTGATGTAAGTAATTTTTTTGGCAATCCGCAATATAATGATGAATTGTTAATTTCCATACATTAAGACACAAATTTTCCAAGAAAGTTTCTTTCTTTTCAGTGTGATTTGTGAGTGCTGCTCTACTGCCTTGTGCATCCCATTGTTTGTATTCGATTGAGTCATCAGAAATAGAGATATTCGTTTCATTCATTAAACGTTCAATACCTACTACTCCGGGATATTTTTGACATCTATGCAGCATGCAGTCTACATTATCAACATTACAAACTGCGGCTGAAAATAGATCTCTATATTTTGTAGTAGTTTTCAAGCTGACAATTTTAATTTAACATTTTCATGTTCTACGCAAACACAAATTTCGTGAGTTCCTGGATCACCAGCAAAAACACATTCCTCCGGCTTTAGTGAGGCAAAGAAAGAAAATTTAGGTAAACTTTCATTTCCCGAATAATCGTTGGTGAAATTACTATACAAATCTCGAAGTGTATATAGTAACATTTTCTTTTGTATCAATTCTTCTGACTCGAAACCGCAAGCACTCTTTTTTTTATATTGCTTTATACCTGGACAGATATAACAATTTTTTTCATCAAGATAGTAATTTTTTATAATTTCTCGCATTTCATCAGAGATTTTCGAATACTCTTTTCTCTTCTTCATTGTTAATACACCTAAAATGAAATTTAATTATTCTCATTATTATAATTCATATAACAAATAAATATAGGACTCATGAATTGAAATAAAATGATGTAATACAATCTAATGCAATTTCACAATTTTAACACTGAGGAAAACTAATATATATACCAAACTATAACTTACCATTATGTATTTTCAACTTTTTGAATTCTCGGAACATATAATTAGAACAATCGAAGTATTGTTTAACTTGTTCCAGTTGCCAAGATAATGGTAAGACCGTCAATATTTGGATCTTTTCACTAATAGTTTTTGATTGTTCAAATTTCTTTTGCAAAGATAACATGATATCTTTGAGTGTACGACTATCTTCTATCAAGTTCTGTGTTATTTCATTATTAAAACTTGAAATGTTCAAATCATAAGCGTTATTCATTTTTTGGACAAGTTTATCTAAAACTTCAAGCAATGTTCCTTCAGCTTGTTTTTGCAAACGTTCCGTAGATAATTTGAATTTATTTATAGGATCTATATTGAGTTCTTTCAATATGTTGTTAATTGAATTAACCTCTTGAGAATTATATTGATAATAAGAACTGGATGAATTAGGTTCTGAAGGATAACTTTCAAATACTGAATTTTCACGTGACAAAGTAGCACTATCACCTCTTGCAAGATTCTGTTCTTCATGGACAACATCTTCAATTTCCATAGGTTCTGAATTATCTAAGTTTTGCTCAACTATTTGTTTTATTGTTTTTTCACAGACTCGACACCATTTATTTCCAGGAATCAAATTTATTAAATGGACTTTTGACAAAACTTTGTTAAATTTTTCAGGGGATTCCAAACTTATAACCCTGAGATGATCAGTAATATTTTTTTTATGTTTTTTCAAAGGATTACAACACTTATATTTATACGAAGAAAAGTAATCCAAGAATCGGAGCTTGTGATGATGACAAATTTTTCCGTCTGATATTTGGTCATACAATTGTTCGTCTTGTAACCTGCATTTTAAAAGGAGGATATCTTCTTCACTTAGTTCACTTAAATAATGCAAAGTTTTGTTTTCAGAGAATGTCTCTAAATGACACACTGAATCTGTTAATAACCCAATGCAACACGTCTCCATTCTTTTAATTTTCAATATGATTAAACACTCTCGCTCAATTTATTTAACTCCTCTGAAAGCTATGGGGAGAGTAGTGAAATTGTTTACGTGATCATATGATTCGTGATCATGCCACCGCAGTGAGCTAAAACCACGTCGTGATACGGCGTGAGCCAAAAAATTTTTCGAGAACGTTCGAGTAACGTTTTTTCCGCTTGCGGCAGGGGTGCTACACAGGTACCTCAGTCACGCCACCATACGGTTGAATTACTTGATAAAATAGCTTCAGCGCCACCTCCAACATAAATTCAAACAATGTTAATATGATCGCAGCGCTCTTAAACGAGGAATATTTACTTCATGCGCCACTTAAATAAGCAGTAAGCATAATAACATGAATAGTCAAATTAGGTATTTGATTTCTGAGTATAAAAAAATCAATAATTCATTTGACGTATGAGATATTATTTGCAAGAAGTATTTTTTACAGTGCAATTTTCGGGATGTTCGAAAATTCATAACTCGGATCCAAGCTCCATTCCCAAGTTGAAATTTTCAGGGCTTCTTTGGGACATAACAAAGCAACTTTCCTGTAAATTTCAAGCAAATCGAAGTTCGGAGAAAAAAATGACAGCTATCTAAACATAGCGATTTTTGAAAAATCGATCATCTTTGGATGGCTCTATAGTGACGAAATCGAAGCAATCGGGAGAAATTAGGGCAGATATCAACAGAATACACCCTCACAAAAAAACACCTGTTATTTGTCCCTCCCTTCGGCAACTGGTAGGTTTGGGAGAATTTTAAAAACAGGTAAAATTTTGGTGATTCAGTGGTTTAGTTGATAGCTTCCGGCTGCGCCGGATTTGAGTTTATCACAAATATATATTTTTTTCTTAAAAGTAGGGCGTTCACCGAAAAGAATGCCGCTTGAACGGAATCTCTAAGTGATATAGTAGCTGAAATACAAACTTTTAAAAATGATTAAAAAACTGACCTTTTTGAAATTTCAAAAAATTCTCCAGCGGCCGGGTTTGATCGAATCGGGCTCAAATTTTCAGGATCATCTCCTTTTCTGATCTCTTTTCAAGGAAAAAATCAGCATCAAAATCGCTGACCGAAGCGCGCACACTTTCGTCGAAAGGTAATGGATCTGCCCATATATATATATAAAAGTCACTTTAACACCAAAAGTTGAAACTGACCGTGATCTTTGTAACCTCACGACTGTTCAAAGATATTAAATATTCACCGAATACGAGTTTATCATACACCATTCTCTTAGTTATCGAAAAAAAAAACAAAAAGAATGGTTTCTAAATAAACCTTATTATTGCATTCGAGGAACATTTTATGGTAAAAACGAAGAGGCGCATCAAAATGTGTGCGAAAAAATGCTCAATTTTTCCATACAACGAAAAAAAAACATTAATATTTTTAATACTATTTAAGCTACGAAGTTCTAATTAGTCGCAATCGAAAGAGAGAAAAAAATATCTGAATTTAAATGAACCTCCAAAATGCTGTAATTTAGTTTATATTAAGGAGATTGTATCGTTTCTCATGTAAAAATTATTTTCCAACTTTACGCAATAAAATTTTGTAAATAGAAAGCTTAAGATCGTATTAAACTTCTGGCGGAATATGCCGATGATTCATTGTCTCAAAATTGAGATATTTATTGTTGAAGTTCGCAATTTTTTGAAAGCTTCCATAAGAGCCCATGTTAAACTTGTCATTTTCAACAATGAATATCTCGATTACCAGGCGGTGAAACCTCTCCAAATTTTTCACATATAATTAAATGCTGTTCAAGAAGATTCACACCAAATTTCAATACATTAACTTGAAATAATCAAATATAATGTATTTTTCGTATGATGTCATATAAATATCGATACAACCTCCTTAAAGAAACAATTTTCGAAAACAAGTAGAATCACGGTCCTTCTGGTAAAAGTGTCTTGTACGACTCGCTTCGAAAATGTACTTGTCTCGAGTCGCTACCGCGACTTTTGATTTGGTTGATCATTTTTTCGATGATTGGTTAATTGAAGTGAATTCAGTAATTTTTTTGAATAAACAATTTTTTTTTAAATCATCACGATTTGCTAAGCTTTGACTGCATTTAATGCAAAATCATTGTTAATAAGATCGCAGATAAGTTTTCCAATTAGTGAGAAAGTTGGAGTATAAATGAATTTCATTATTGAACAACAATGAAGTCAAAGTAAAGAAATTAAGCGAAGCAATTGCATATACGAGGAAAGAATGATATAATTCTTGAATTGATCGACAATTTCTATTCATGCATTTTTCGTATTACTTTTATGACTGTCATTACGAAAATGAGAAGCTATTTTTTTCTTCCTACAAATGTAGGGCATTTAAATTTTTATGGAATTAACAAGTCGAAGAGTTCCCTTTGGATCTGTTTGGAAATCGAGGCTAACTCTATTGAGTACAAAAACGTAAGAGAAATTGTTGGGGTGGGTAGGTTGGTCGTTGTTCGTTTTAGGATGACGAGGCTATCAAAGAACGAGTCACGAAAGAGAAGTATCGCGGCAGTATGTCGTACACGTTTCTCTCTGTCGTGATAGAGTAATATAGAAAAAAAGTGAAAGAAGAAGAAGAAGAAGGAGAAAAGGACCGTGATACACACCAAAGGGGACCTGTAGGAAGCTTGCGATGTATATAACACGCAAAGGCGAACGACAACGACGGCGACGACGACGAAGCCACGAGGAGCGAGAGTTCATTGGGGTGTATGAATAAGTCGATATGCTAATGTGAAAAAAACCCCTCAAAGTTAGCTGAGCAGAGCGAAATAAGAAGAAAAGTTCTAACGGCGAAGGGTGTACCAGCAACAAAATATAACCACCCTGCATCGTTCACCCGACGAACAAGACGGTACAAAGTGCGGATGGATACATAGAAGCCGATTTTCCATGTACACGCTCTAATTATATATATATATATATATATATATATATATATATATATATATATTGTAACGGGACGCTTTTGCTGTGGGCTAAACGTCGCTACGCGTCGGTTTGAGCTTCCTAATCATTTTGGAGCAGGTACGAAAGAAACGTGAGAAAGTTTTAAACAATAACAAAATTGATTTATTCATTAACAATATGAAATTTTTCGGATTTGTACAATAAATGATTGTTTTATTTCGCGTTTATGTTATTTATTCCGCATGAATTTGTCCGATAAACCGGATCAGAACGGAAAGAAACGGTAATTTTATTAAAAAAAAAAAAAAAAACAACTATTTGTTTATTTGACGGTAATTATTCAAACGATGTTATTTGCTTTTTGTTTTATTTAATAATATCGCATGGATCGCGTAAGAAATAAGCGTAAAATAATAATTGAAAAAATATGTCTTCTGCATTAATTAATAATAACAATCTAAATAATCGATGAATCTTTGTCGATAGGATAATAATAATTCAAATAATATTTGAATTATTTGATATTAAATAATAGTTAATAGGGCTTTATGTGCCGCAATATTTACCCATATTGTGTGGTGAATAAACAAAATAATTCGAAATTTCAATAATCCAAAAGTGGATTGACTCGATATAATAATAATAATTTTTAATTGATTCTATATAATTGAAAATCTTACCGCGGCCTTTTAGATTATCGAATTCAGATAATTGAGGATAGTTGAGGACTACTGGGTATAATAAATGACGCAGATTGATTATTTTAATCAATAACAATTTTGAATTAAAAAAATCAAATTATAAATTTAATTAGAAAATTTTATTTAAAAGAGATCAAGCTGGCTACCCGTTTCCAGCAGTCGTAAATTCGAAAAGGTTAAAATAATTAAGGTAGGAGTCTCGCCAAAGCGTTTTTCTACAGAATTTTTTTATATTTCGAAAACTTATTCAGAACACCATTTTGTAATATCGTGCAAAATTTGAATAGGATTCACTATTCCATATTCGAGATATCGGAAATAAAAAATTGTATAGTTTTACGTGTGTTCTTATGGGCAAAGGTAGAATATTTCACATTTTACGCAATTACTTCGAAACTTTTGTACAGATTTTTTTTTTTTAATTTTCATTTGCACTGGTATATATGACGAAGTTTTTCGAAAAATTACAACAACTCTGACTACTTAGTTTCGGAGATATAGTGATGTGAACTATATGTTACGTGTATTGCATAGGGAAACGCGGGTATTCCGGAAACTCTGAATTTTATATTAAACATTGTTCCCGAAAATTTTTATTTTTTTAGGCTCCCGTATGACTTGACAATTGCCATTCTTAGGTTATTTCGCAGGTTATATCCGAATTTACGAATTTTTACCGGAGAGTTAACTTTTGAACGTGACTGTGGTGAGACTCCTACCTTAAAAGAAGCATAGTATGCAAGTTACGAGTCTCAAACGTGACCGAATGACGCCGATACTCCACACACCACAGGTGAGGATGCGGACCCCAAGCTACAGGAGTTGAACGTCACGGAACCCCTCCGATACCTTGAGCACCCACAGGAAAAAGGAAAAATGTAAAAAAATTGAAGAATGACCCTGGACTATGGGAGTTGAACGTCGCCGAACCGCTCCGATACTCCAAGCATCAAGGAATAATAGGAAAAAATAAAGGAACAAGGATTGACCATGGACTATGGGAGTTGAACGTCGCCGAACCGCTCCGATACTCCAAGCATCAAATAATGATAAGGAGGATAGATTATTACGCTGCTGGAACTAGGAAGGATCTCTACTGCTGAGAGCTTGTTGTCTCTCCGAGCTCTGTCTCCAGAATGAGCAGAATGCGTGTCCACTGCTGCTGCGCACGTCTTTTTATAACCAGCAGATCCTTTGTTCTCGCGCTCGAGTTCCGATTCGCTCGCCGGGTAGTTACTGAACTCGTTCTGCGCACGCTTACAACAATTTTACGATTCGCTCTTCATTCCCCCACTCTCGCATTCTTGTACTCTGATTCACTCAATGTTACCCCCACTTTGCGCATCACCTACGCAAGAATTCACAATTATCGTAATTTATAATTTTTTATAACAATTTTGTATTATCTAAACATTTTTTAATTTTATTTAAACATTTAGTGAAGATTTTTCAGTAATTAAAGTATTTTTAATTAATTTAGAAACATTGAAAAACGCACGCTATCATTCGTTCTTTCCCTTGTCGCATACGCCACGTGCATGCGCAGAAACATTCGTTCTTTTCATTCTCAATTTGCCGGTTATTTTCTCATAATTTTACCGCGCACATGTTTCCCTTCAATTTGTCGGATTTTTCTCTACATTTTACATATTAATTTTATTATAATAAATAAAGTCTTTTTTATATTCAATTAACGAAACGTGCAAAAAGTCACGTACGCATTTCTTAGTCTCGTTTTTTAACGATAGGCGGCGGCCAGGCACTTTCGTAAGTGTAGCTTCATTGTCTTCATAGTGTCCAAGATGACCGCTGACGAAAACAGTAAACAAAACGTACGTGAAACGTTTTCGCGTCGTTTTCGTAAAAATTTGGACAAAAATGTCGCGATCGGACGAAATAGGACGAAACATCGGAAATAAAAATTTATAAAAACACGTCGGGACATCGCGTAAGTGTTTTCGTTACAATATACCAGCTGTGCCTGCGAGCTTCGTCCGCAACACATCTAGCAGGCGCATCTAGCTGTGCATTTACGAAAATATATTTTTTTTTTAAGTGATTGTCGCACTACGCCAGTGTGTGGGATTCTTACCCACTAAAAACCATGCACCCTGTTCCACTTGAAAAAAATAAATCCTTTAAATTTTATATTTAAAAAATTTACATAAAAAAGATAAATTCTTAAAAAGTTTCATATTTATACAAATATTTAAGTCAATCACAAAGCTGTACCCTCGGCTTCGCTAGCGGCCGTTCATATCTATTATGGCTGTTCATATTTTCATCAGTTTTATATTATATGAGAGAAAAAAAAATCAATTCCGTATTAAACAATGTATTGACATGTTACACGGCTATCTGCTTCCCATTTCTTTTCATTTTAAACATAATTTTTCGGTTTTTTTTCAAATAAAATACTCCCATAAAAGATGCTTAATTTTCAAATTTTTTATCACTTCAGTAAAATAGCTATTACTTTTTTTCTGTCCAAAATTGGAACCCCAGCCGCCACTCATTCTCTTCGTTTTTGAATTATCTATAAATTGGTTATTCTTTATTTTATTTACCTATATTTTTTAATTACTGATAAATTTTTAAAGTTGAACATCAAATAAAAAATTTGAACTTTTTCCACATTTCCTTAAAAAAAACAATATATCGAAATTTTATACAGCCTACAATCTAGTCTGAATCATGAGCTTTCTTCCTGTTAAACATTCATCGAAATCGGTTCAGTGATTCTCGATTGAAAAGCGACCAAACATTGTTTTACCAACAGATTTATATATATGTGTATATATAGATATTATAATATATAGATATAGATAATATATATATTGTAACGCTTTTCCTGTCAAACCTACAAATTAACCTTAGCTCTCAATAATTCCAAGGCGCCAGTCGATGATAATTCATTGACGACATTTATAAAGAAAAATCGAGAACTTCGGTGAAAGTTTACCCGGTGAATATATTTAAGAAATTAGTAGAGTGGGAGGGGTTATTTCATAAAATAACAATTACACCGATACAAAAGAAATCCGGAATTACAATCAGATTTATTAATTATGAAATAAAAATTCAGATATTTGGCAATAACCATTTTGTTAGAAAGTATCGTTCCGGAAAATAGAAAGTATAATGCATAAACGATATCGAGAACAGTCGTGAGAATTTTATAACTATCCATTTAAATTTCAATAGTAAAATAAATTAACGCCCACAATTTTTAGATAACTTTCAATAGCAAAATTATATCCAGTTAATTCCAATCACAAATTGGAATTTTCAGTTAATCGCCAAACAAATTCACATAAATAAATCAAATAAATTCCACCGATCGTTCGCAACAAAATATTTAACGGAAAAGGCCACTCCTTTAACTAACTTCAACGAAACAAGAGTGAACGATCGATATTGCAATTTATTTTACTCTAACTTAATCTGTGGATCTCGAAATTGGGCAAAATAAAATATTGGATTTCCTCTCGGCAATTCAATTAATAAAACAACGGATAACTTCGCGAAAGATCTTTACTCGCATCACAAGACGAACTAGAATTTTCCAAGCATGCGCGACCCCGAAACAATATCGCTCTTTTAATTCCTAAAATTCTCTAAATATTACTCAGGAGTACAGTACAAAAATATACAAAAATATACAAAATATACAAAAAAAACAATAAAAATATCAGAGCGAGACGACGGCTTACCGCTATGGTTTCTGTAGGATGAGATCCGGAAAAGACCACGAATTTCTTCTCGATATTTCGGCGGCGTCGAATTCTTGAACAGAGACGGCTACGGCTCGAGAAAAGACATCCCCCGTCGTTGCTACCCAAAACTCGAGTCCTCGATAAACGTATCGAGAGCAATTACGCGACTTAGGGTCCTAACCTCCACTAACCTTTAGCTTTCTCGCGGGCATCGCGCAACCGTTTTTTTGAGGGTCTTCTCTCACTAGATAACCGTTCGACGACAATACGGGCAATATTTGAATTCGATGTTCGGCCGAGATTGAATTACGACCTTGAGCCTTGATAATGATAGAAAACGGTGATTCTCCCACTGCTTGAAGACGCATGCGGAGTTCGACAGTTTAGGGTGAGGGCTTCGAGTTAGCGACCCTCGCGTGATGACTTTTATTTTGAGATATTTAAAATAAAATCGAATCGCCAACGATCTACGATTTATAAACGAAATATAAATATATAAACGAAATGAAATATAAAATGAATTATAAATATAATACAAAAGAAATTAATAAATCGAAAATACGTTCGCATTTGGCCCTTCTGGATGCTCAAGAAAAATTCATCAATAACGAAAAACGCTCCTGTCCCGTGCCGTATCAATGGTTTTAACATTATATGACGTGGGCAAAAATTACTGCGTCACAATATAAATATATGAGGCATTCCATGCCAACTCGGCGGACTTTTTCCCTGACCCCTAACAATTCGGTTCTTTTTTTTATATGATTACATTGAATCTAAAAGACACCCCAAAATTTTATTAGATTTTTCTAAACAGCCCTTATTAAGAAAATAACAATTCCAAAAAAAACGCCCCGTTTTAAAAATCTGAAAAAAATCCCAAAAATACGTGATTATATGTACAAAATTTCAAGCCATCACCCGTGGTGGAAGTATAATTTTTCTGTGTTTTGCGAGCTATTACCGTTGAAAATAATCCGAAAAATTCGAGAACCGCTCACTTTGGGCAGATACTTCAATATTTTGGTACCGAAAACGAATTTTCTTGACAATTTTTGAATAATCAAATCGCAATTATGGACCTTGATCAGCTAGCAACTAAATTATTTTCAATTTAAGGCGACTTTACCACGCTAACTCGGTGGCATTTGACCCTGACGCTCTATGATCTGTCCCATTATTTGTTATCTTATTCAACCTACAAGAAATTGTACTCCAATTTTTTTCCAGATTTTTTGGACCAGCCGGTCTCTCAAAAAAAATTAATGAACCCGCTTTTCGAAAAAAATGCTCATTATGAAAATGTTTAAAAAATTCACGAAATTTCTGGGTTACAAAACAAAACTTTTGAGCCATAATACATAGTGAAAGTATTTATTTAATTGTTTTATTTAATTTTATAAGTCAAAGCTTTTTAATCCAAATTTTGTACATCTTTAAAAATAATAATAATTCTTTTTTAGGATATTATGGAATCTGTGTTCTTCATAAGCGGAAAACGGTTTTACAAATATAGTTCCATCCCCTTGAAGAAGTACACAATGGATTTTTTGAGTTCCCGGTATCGGTTTACCGATTTTAAATCGATTCTCGAGCATATCCTTTGCCCCGTCGTAATCCCTTTTCGGAGAAAATTTGAGCATAATATTCGGCAAATTGGTTGGTTGAGAGGCCCAATTAAACAATTCTTGGGGAGTCGTAATTTGATGATCAGGCGGTAGTTGTAAACTCGCGCGTGAATAAAACCACAATATCGTTGTATTCAATTTTATATATCTGTGTATTCAATCAACAAAGACGAGTATAGCTAGGGTTGTGCCATGAAAAATCGCAATAGTTCCGTATTGCAACATATGGCCTCTAAAAGGTAGTCTGACGTGGCGCTGATGGCGACAGTGTAGGGACAGACTCGGGTGTATTTAACGGCAGGGTAAGGTTTTTAAACTTTTTTGTTGCATTTTAAAAAAATTTTTTTTTCTGAATGTACAATATGTCGACAGTATTGTGTAAAAATTTCAAGTCAATCGGAGCAAAATTAACGGAGCTACAGCGTTTCAAATGACCGGCCCACAGCACGACAAATGCCCGAGCGGTGAGCTTTAAATCGATTTTCCCGAAAACGTCATTATTGAAGTTCGTGAACATTAGAACTCAAAATCTACTTAACCGATCCTTTTGAAAATTTAAACACTATTTCTACACATAAATCAATAGGTAATCAGGGCGAGTTTTTTTTAATTATTTTTTTCTATTTTTTAATAACAAATTCACCGAGATATTTTTAGCTAAAATCGCGTCTTTCACTTCCAAATGTTGCAAAAAATAAAAAAAAAAAAAAACCCCCTGATTACCTGGGGAAACATATCACCTTTAAAACGCATATCGATTTTTTTGTTTCAGATGATCCGGTAACGAGTTATCATGTTTACCGCAAAACAACTTTTTTTCAAGGCGCCTCCGGAGATTCGCTGTCACAGGCATATTTATCAATATCTTTTATTGAAAATTTTTTCTAATATACTTCAGAAGTTATACTATAATATATATATAATGAATAAAACAATATTACTCATATCGGCGCAAAAAAATCATGAAAATGTGCCTTTTTTTGCTTTTAAAACCTTACCCTGCCCTTAAGTATTTGTAGAAAATACTTCAACATAATGAGTGTGGCAGAGTATTGAGAATTGCTGTGCCATGCATTACATAAAAATTTCAAGAGTAAATTATGTCAATATACTTTTTTCTAAATCCGGAAAAAAGATACTTCTACTACCGGTGATAGCTTAAAATATTCTACATATAATCATGGATTTTTAGGTATTTTTACCTGCTAGCTATTCAAGATCCGTAATTGTGATTTAATTATTCAAAAATTGTCAAGAAAATTCGTTTTGAGTTCCAAAATATTTAAGTATCTGCCCAAAGTGTGTGGTTCTCGAATTTTTCGGAATTTTTTCAACGTTGATAGCTCGTAAAACACAGAAAAAATCATACTTCCACTACGGGTGATGGCTTGAAATTTTCTACATACAATCACGCATTTTTGGGAATATTTCCAGATTTAAAAAACGGGGCGTTTTTTTAAATTTTTTTTTCTTAATAAGGGCTGTTTAGAAAAATCTAAAAAAATTTCAGGGTGTTTTTTAGATTCAATGTAATCATATAAAAAAAAGAATCAAATTGGCAGGGGTCAGGGAAAAAGTCCGCCAAGTTGGCGTGGAATGCCTCATATATATATATTCGGACCTATCGACTTTCATATTTTTCGGTAACGATCAATTGGTGATAAAAGATTTTGACAGAAAAATTGTCTTTGATATTAAAGAATTGAAGTTTCACGGACGATAAACATGAAATGTGTTGCGCTCGTCGAGTGGCTAGTCAGTTTTAAAGGAAATCATTAATATTCTAAGAAAATCATGAATAGGTAGAAAAGTGGGTACGAAAAAAGATATCAATAAAACAAAATATGAAACAAGTATAATGTCACAATATTAAGAATTTAAAAAAACAGAAAAATTGTTTTGAGAGAACAAAAGAACTCCCGACTGCTAAAATCGTACGCTTGATAAAATAATAGCTTGATAAAAATATAATGAAAAAAAAGTTTGAAAATACAATAGAAAAAAGCAATCAAAATGTTTGAAAAATAATAACTAAACAAAAATCAAGAAACTCATGGCCACCGCAAAAATATTAATAAACTTCAAAAAGTCTAAAATAAAAATTGATAAATAACAGATAAATAAAAATACAAAATCATTCAACTCGTAAGGGCAACTCCTACAAGATTCTATTTTTCTGGTCAATGTTAATTGATAGTAGGATAAGTAGTTTGTGTGCATAAATAAAAAAAAAATATAGTTATAACAAAAAGTTGAATAACTGTATACGAAATACGCAGGTAATGAAAAAAATTTGCAAATTACAAAAAATTAACAAATATTGTAATTATAATTGAATTAAGCCGTAGTCGGGAGATGTCTCTAAGTTATTTGAATAAGAAATGGGGACTTTCCCCGATCACAGCATAATTCGATTATAATTGTAATATTTGTTAATTTTCTGTCAGTTGTAAATTTTTTTTCCCAATTGATCATTACCGAAAAATATGAAAGTTGGAAGATCCAAATGATCGTTACTAATTCTTACATTTTTCGGTAACGATTAATCGGTGATAAAAGATTTTGAAAGAAACGTTGTCTTTGGTAACGATGGATTAAAGTTTTGTGAACGATAAACGTTAAGTTTGGTGCACTCGTCAATGCTCGTCAGCTTCAAAGAAAATCATTAACGTTCTACGAAAATAATGAATAGATCAAAAAAGTCCCGCTGTAAATAAATATGTCACATATTTCATTATATCACATTCAAAACTTACTCTCAAAGACCAAATACATATTGTTCAATGAACTGTTTGTTTAGTTGTTCCATTAAAATAAATTAATATCATGTTTTTACTCAGAGTAATGAAAAAAATTCAAACAACCGCTCGAACGACCTCCAATTTCTTTTTCCATGTCCAACATTATAGTAGAATATCTGTTTTCATCAAGTACTAACATCTTCTGTTGCAACACTGGAAAATCAACATATCTACACTATGTTTTTCAGTCGGAATCGAAAAAGAAAAATTAAAACGTCGATACGACCACACTACAAATTTTTTTAGAGGATTTAAATTTTGGTAGAATTACTGTTTCATCAAGTACTCACATTTTTTGATGCGATACCGAAAAATCGAAATGACTATTTCATGATTTTTAGCCAGAATTGGAAAAAAATATTAAAAAGCCGTTTGAGCGACCTCTAAAAATTTTTTTGGTGAGTCCAAATTTTGGAAGAACTGCTTTTTTATCATGTACCAACAACCCTCCAGTGCAAACGAAGAAAAAATATATCGATTTTATTAGCATCACCCTAATATATATATATATATATATATATATATAATTAGATTCCTTGGTCTGTGGACATTTCCGCAACATAGGATATGCAAGATGTGCACTGATGCTTTTTCAACCTGTTGAGACGAATTGTTGTACTACGTTTACGAAAGGAAATTAGGCAGCCAAAAACTGGACCAAGCATTGATATATAATACAAAATGTCTTCAAGACATTGAAAACGTGGAGACAGAAAACCAAATAAAGAAAATATAGACGCAATGAGAAAGATAAAATGGGTGAGAGAAAGACTAAGACGATAAAGAAATCGAAGAATAGAAATACATGTCAGGACGGGGATGGGGGATAAATGCAAAAAGAGAAAGAAGGAAAAAGGAAAGAAGAAGAATCGATAGGAAGAACACTGGAAAAGAGCGAATGTGTATAAGGCGGAGGAGAATCAAATGGAAAAGTAAAGGGATATGAAGAAAGCACAGCAGAAAAGACGAAGGTGGAAAAAAGATTGCGGTGTGTGTGAAAAAAAATTGGAGTAGCGCACTGCCATCCACTTTTCTTCAGGGCTACTTCCTTTGTTGTCCACGAGAGAGTGACTACGAGAGCGAAAAAAGTAAGACCAAATTCGTGAGGAAACGAGAAAAAGAGAGAGAAAGAAAAGTCGTAAAAATTTTAAAACAAAAGAGAACAAGACGAAGAGCATCAAAAGTGCACGATGGTGTGGGCGAAGGTCCTTGCCTTTTTTGTTGCTTTTCTTGACTTCACATACATATATACGTACGCAGGACAAATCCCATTTCATTGAAATAGTTTAGAATTGCATGAACTCGATCCCAGCTCGAGCTTGCTCCAAGCTGAGATAAGCTCGGCAAGAAAGTCACATCTAGAGTTGCGGCAGCGACTCGAGACAAGTACATTAACATATACTATAATGTCGAAGACGAGTTGCTGACTATACTCTTTACAGCAAGCAATGTGGTTTCGAACGGTTTTTTGAAAGTTTCCGAAAATTATTTTCGCGATATCTAATTAATTACAGTATTTTGAGAGATGTTGCGGGTTCACGTATTTTTTATTTTTTTTTTCAATTCCCGACTGCCCGAAGGGCAAAAAGACGGGAGTTATGCGTTTCACTGCGATCAGCTGACGGGAGGATATTCTTTTGTCGCCAGTTTTCTCGGGAACGGTGATAAATGTCTTGACCAATTTTTTGCACAACTTTCTAGATGTGGCGGACAATGTTCTTATCCATAGTATGTCGAAATTCATTGCGAACTTTTTTGTTTATTTAACTTTAATGTTATACATCATTTGAACATATCGCAATATGACCAGTTTTCAATCATCGACTACTTCACACTGTTGTGTGTTGCTAGTTTCACTCCAATATGCCAAACGAGGTTTTATGAATCGAAATTCATACTAATTCGAAAAATGAAAACACAATCTGTTTAACATTGCCAAATATGACAAATGTTTTAAATGGAAAAACTTATTTTTTTTCTTAAATAACAATTATTATTATAAATTTCAAAGTTTATATGGAATTAAAACATTCGGGAGGAAAGCAAATTAATGAGAACGAACTGATGGAAAAGTTAAATTGGCGGTGCAACAATATTTTTTTTTATCATTATCTTACATCATTATTACAATTCAAAATGGCGGATCCAATATGGCGTATCAAAAAACCAAATCTCATTTTTTCGAGCAGGGAGACTATAGTAAAGGAGTGGACACAGCATAGGAAAATAAGTAGTACTGGCGTCCTCAAAAACCCGTCCTCAATTAGTTCTCCCCTTCGCCACTAGCATCGCGTGGGTCGGAAAGATCATAAAATATAGTAATAAAATTAGTCCACACGATGAAAGTGATCGTTGCGCACTAGAAAGAGAAGATTTGTACCCAAATCACGATATATTAGAGGTTAGGGAGACTATTTTTTCTCTTCAGTTCCGTGAGTTCTGTTGTGCCGTGCTTTCATGTGAGAAAAGTTATAATTTTGTAGAATGTGTCAACAAATTATTTATTTTGTAATACTATAAATAAATACATCGGAAACGTTATCATATGCTCTTTCATTTTCAAGAGATTTTAGGCAGTAAGGAACAAAAAATTTGCTTCTAAGAAATCGAAAATACGCTATTCCAAACCCGTTTTGTTTTCCAACCATGAAAATATTGAATATGTGTTTTTCTGATTTCCAAAAATTTACAATTCGCATAATCATCCATTTAAAATTAATGTGAATTTTTAAAAGTATCGGAGGAGCTTAGGTAACAAAACATTCTCGCTATTTTTACACCCAAGGAACAGAAAAAAAATATTTTTGCTTTTTTTGCTCTGTTTGCTTTTTCAACCAAAAAATAGTGAATATTTCTTTCTCATTACTAGAGTCAACCAGAACGAAGAATAAAAAATGTAAAGTGAATGTAATTATTTAAAAAATTGTAATTTTAAAAATAATCATATTAAAATGATAATTTTAAAAATAATTGAGGCATTCCACGCCAAATCGGCCACTTTTGAAATTCACATTTTTTATTGTTTTGATTTTTTTTCCTCTAATAGAGCTCATTGAAAGGAACTCATATAATTTTTTTTTTTATTTTTATGTCTACACGTTGATCGGAAACGAATTTTAGAAAAATTTTCCGATTTTTTTTTCCAGATATCAATAACTCGCTCAAAAATGCAATAAACCTAATGAATGAGGGGTCAAAATTTTAGTTTTAAAACCTACTTTCGTTTGAGAATATGTAGTAAACTATCAAAATATTACATGAATCAATTTTTTCAATTCTAAACATGAAATGTTTTTTTCCACACAGTTAGTCCCCGTCAATTTTGCTGTTAATTTTTTTATAAAAAATTATTATTTTTTTGAGCAATTTTAAGCTTAGTATGATCGTGGGAAAATCGTCCGTTGTATATTTTTATAACCAAAATATAAATTTTTTTTACAATCAATTATCAATAACTCCCTGAAAAATCGAACAAAGCGAATCGTCTAGGGGGTCAAAATTTTTGTTCTGGAATGTACTTTTGTTTAAAAATATGTGAAAAATTATTTCAAGTTTACATCATCTAGTTTTTCCAATTCTAAGATAAAATAACCTTTTTTCATAGCAGTTGTACTAATTAATTTGTTTCTTTAATGTTTGTACGGAAGCATGATTCATTTCATGAATTTTAAGCTAAGTAGGAATGTGAGAAAATAGATAGTACCATATTTCAAATTGTCAATGTTATTAAATATTTTTGTTGTTGATTAAACTAATATTTCCCCACAATTATACTAGTCTTAAAATGCATTAAATGAATAGTAGTTTCCTATAATAATTTAACAGCACAATCAAAAGGGCCCAATTACATTCACTTTAAATTTTTTATTCTTCGTTCTGGTTGACTCTAGTAATGAGAAAGATAAATATTCACTATTTTTTGATTGAAAAAGCAAACAGAAATCATAGATTAAACAGATTATTCATGTTTGAATTAATTTTTATTTAAAGAAATTTGATATACTTCTATTGTCAAACACAATAAATTAATTAACACTGTACATTAATAAAAAATAAAAAAATACATTTATAAACATAGACACTGCGCGTATTTTGACAAATTGACGTTAGTAAATAAGTAGTAACGGTGGGTCTGATCTAAATATATATATAACTAGGATCTTTTCGATCGCAGCGCCGCCGTTTCAGGCTGGGATTTCGTGTACATTTTTAAAGCACACTGTGTTCAATTCTTTACTCTAGCCTTCCTGTTTTCGAGATAAGAGCTGACACTCGGAGGTTTTTGGGGTCGCTGAATCCAAATCTAAAGTCAGATTTTGGAAATTCGAAATGGCGGATCGAAAAAACCAAATAGTTTTCTCTCGTAATGAAAGCTGGCACTCAGGGATTTTCGCGGTTGCTAAGTCCAAATCTGAAATCAGATTTCATAAATTCAAAATGGCGGATCCAATATGGCGAGTTAAAAAACAAAATATTATTTGTTTCGAAATGAAAACTGACATTCCAGAGTTTTTGGCGTCGCTGAATCCAAAATTGGAATCAGATTTTACAAATTAAAAATCGTGGATTGAAAAACCAACTATTATTCGAAATGAAAACTGACACTCGAAAGTTTTTGGGATCGCTGAATTCAAATTTGGAATCTTATTTTGGAAATCCAAAATGGCGGATCCAATACGATGGATCGAAAAAACCAAGTATTATATTTTCCTAATGAAAGATCGCACTCGGGGGTTTTCAAGGTCGCTGAATCTAAATCTGAAATCATATTTCAGAAATCCAATATGGCGGATTAAAAAACGAAACCCCATTTTTCAAAATGAGAGCTTGAAACTAGGATGAACATTCAAAATAAAAAAAAAATTGTTTTGAAAAACAAAAAATGCTGCCTGCTATTATAGTAAAACTTCATGAAAACATATTTTTTTCAAACATAAGAATGGAGTCAATGTTTGAAAAATGAATTAAATTAAAACCCACCATTAAAAATAGATAGTAGTGAACTTTAAAAAGTTCGAAATAAAAATTATTTAAAAAAAAAACAAAAAACTCCCGACTGCGAAATGGCATAGTTAAAAAAAAAGAAAAACTTTTAAAAAATGAATTAAAAATATAAAAAATTCAAATAAAAAACAAAACATAATTCATAATAAAACAACTCCCTCAGGATTTCGTTCTTCTGATCTGAGAAGATTCATCAATGAATAATTAAACGATAAAGATGGCAGATGATATGAAATTTAGAGGATGTCGGGAGACATCTCCTGCATCTCTTGTGAACAGTCTTGGAGACGTCTCTCAACATCCCCTAAATTTCATATCAGCTGCCATAATTATCGTTTAATTATTCATTGATGAATCTTTTCAGATCAGAAGAACGAAATCCTGAGGGAGTTGATTTATTATGCATTATTTTTTATTTGACTTTTTTATATTTTTAATTCATTTTTTAAAAGTTTTTCTTTTTTAAACTATGCCATTTCGCAGTCGGGAGTTTTCGTTTTCTTTTAAACAATTTTTTTTCTTTCGATTGTGACTATTTAGAACTCTGTAGCCTAACGCATATTGGAAATTTAATATTTCATTTTTTCGTGGCGTCAATAAGAGGTGACGTTTTTCGCACACATTTTTGATGCTCAATTCGCAGTCGCTGTCTAGTGATACTAACTAGAAAACTGGTAACGTTCTGGTGATATGTGAGACTGTGTTCGTTGATGTGACATCTGAACCCATACAGTTTTGAATTTTCATTTAGAGTGAGAGTAGTGAGGTTAAAAAAAAAGATTATAAAGATTGCGGATGTGACAGCTGACGGATATTTTTTTCAGTCTTGACTTTTGGTTAGAGTCACAGTTGTGACGCTTGGGTAATAAATAAAGAGTAACAGTGCGAAAAGTAATAAGTGTTTTTCATATTAAGGATATAGATCAGCCGCATGAGTGCGAGAGAGATAGCTGCAAATTTCGAAGCGGAAATTTTTCCACATCGTTCGTTCGATCGCAATAAAGAATGTTCAGCCGATTTTTGCCTTTTTTCTCTGTGGGCTATAACTTTTTTATTTCGATCGGATGAACGTTATGGAAAAATTTTACTTTCGAAAATCCGAAGCGGACGGGGTGACTGATCTACCATCCACATTCCAAATTTGTATAAAATTTTGAACTGTGCCGAAATAAATGGAGTGATCTTTACAATAAGTTATACAAGTGTCATTTCATTTGAATATACTTTTCTATCGACCGAACGATTTACGGGATTTTCGGCCGACAAAAACCCGAGTTGCCATACTATGGACTATATTTCTAGCTCTTCTCCTACGTGGATTACATTTCGAGTAAATAACAAGAACCACTCTGTGGTTTCTATTTTTTCTTAAATATATATTGTTAAGAAGCAAAATTGAAAATAGCTATATCCCTCGCACTCATGACAACTTAGTTGGTATTTTACAGGGATTGAAGCAAAAATAATTTTCATTGGTAAAATAAATTGGCTCAAAGTAGTTCGCTTTTATACACAATGTATTAGGCATGATTAATAAACGTTATCGTAACCTCGCTATTTACTTCGGTCAAAAAATTTTTCCCATGAAAATTTTTTTAATCGGTAATTTTGTTAACAGAAGTTTGTTGGCTTTGCAAATTCAAATAAAGATTAAGTACATGAAGAAATATTTCAATAGAAATAAAATACTCTGGACATTTAGAAATGAAAAAACAATCAGAATAAAACAAACACAAAATGGTATGAAGTAATGCGAAACAATTTTAAGTTAAAAGATATTCGATTTGAAAAAAAGAATTTTATATGTACTTCAACAATTTTTTTTTGTCAATTGCTCATGATATAAAATTCGTCATCAATAAATGTTATAAAAAAACTGGCATAGTACTTCGACCGAAATTCTTTTTTCCAATCAAATCTTTGCTCTCGATATTTTGTGCGCATACGTTTTTTGTTTCCAAATATCATTTCATTTTGATTTCTTTTATTTAAAAACTTTCAATGCATTTTTATGCTATTGGAGTATTTTCTCGGTGTAATTTTTTATGGAATACTTTTCGATTTATTTTACAAATTCTTTTAAAAATTTAGTTATGATTTGTTCATGGTTCTTTTATGAATCGTATTTTCTCAGAACTGCTGTGCGTTTCAAGTAATCTAATAATTATATAAGTTCTGATAGTAAATATAAAAGTTTAAATTCATTTGAATACTTTTTAGAGAAATATTTCATTTTTAAAGAAATATACATTTTTAATCTCGATATAATCACGATAGAGAAGCTCGAAATTCGATTGTAAATCCATTTTTAGCCCAAATCAGGAAAAAATCGCTTGAGCGAAATTCAAAATTTTTATTAGGGATCCAATTCTTGATAGAGTCACTTTTTGATCAAATATTATGATATTTTGCTGCAACAACGAAAAAAATTCTGATTTTTTTGCAGCACCCAAGTACATACACAATATAGACATGTTTAATTGATAAACTATGAATTCTATACAAAAAGTCAACAAATCCCCGCAAAAAAACAGCATTAATGCTGTAAAAAAAGTTGAGACAAGTAAATTTACTCCCCCCAAATAGTTATTTCGGTGAAAAACCCCCTTCTCAACACAAAACTCCCACAAAAAGTTATAAGAGAGCCTCACAAAAAGTTACCAATAAAATCTTAATCTGACAAAAGTTACCAATTCAAACCCGCCCAAAAATTAAATCTAAACTTCACAAAAAGTCATTAAATAAATAAAAACTATAAAAGCATTAATAGCCAAATACATTTGAGCTTATTAACCTCTAATGAAAAATCTTTCGATTAATTGAAAACACAACAAGAATATGAATAAAAAATAATTTTGATACAAAAAAAAACCAAACGGAAAAAATTAGATTGAAAAAAAAAACTTCGACCGAAGTACTTGCCGAATTTTTTCATTTAATTCATACAATGTATCATTCATGGTTACAGACTCGCCAAGTACTTCAGCCGAAATTTTTGTTTTCAATCTAATTTTTTCCATTTGGAATTTTTTTGTATCGAAATTATTTTTTAATCATATTTTTGTTGTGTAGTACGATTGGATTTTCAATTAATCGAAAGATTTTTCATTAGAGGTTAATAGGTTTAAATGTATTTATTTATTAATGCTTTTATAGTTTTAATTTATTTAAAAACTTTTTGTAAAGTTTAGACTTAATTTTTGGGCAGGTTTGAATTGGTAACTTTTGTGAGATTAAGATTTTATTAGTAATTTTTTGTGAGGCCCTCTTATAACTTTTTGTGGGAGTTTTGTGTTGAGAAGGGGATTTTTCACCGAAATAACTATTTGGGGGAAGTAAATGTACTTGTCTCAACTTTTTTACAGCATTTATGCTGTTTTTTTGCGGAGTGTATATGGGGCATTCCAGGCCAAACCGGCCAGTCCGTGACCCCGACCATTTTTGATTTTGTCGAAATTTTTTCATTTTCAAGTAACTACTGCAAAAAGTTTTTAGGAATTTCTTTAGATTTTTATTTCATCCCGTTCAAAAATAATGAATTTTTCAAAATTTCGCACGAAATTTTTTTAAATACTCATAACTTCTTCAGCAACAGAGATATCAAAATAAAATGGAAGGTAATTTTTTTCGTCTTCAATTGTAGTTTCGTAAAAAAAATACAAATAAATTATCAAAAGACAATTTCATATGTTTTTTTGTTTTAATCCAAAAATATTTTTTTTTTCAAAAATTGGACTTTTTTGATTTTTTTGAAAAAATCACCTTTTTTATAGACATGTTTTTACATGTCTCAAAAAATTCACAGCTTGTGATATCCATCCCTTCTATTTTTTTTTCTCATTTTTTACCACGTGTAAATCAATAAAATTATTAGTTGTCGATCCTGGATTATATTTTTTTATTGTTTTTTTTTCCACTCATAATTCCATTCCTAAAAAGATTATGGATGAAAAAAATTAATAAATAAATATTGGAACTGATTTCCATGTTTTTTTCAGTTTTCAACCAAACATTTACTTTCACATCTTGGGCCATTTTTATGTTTCTGAAAAAATTCACCATCATTCACGACACATTTTTTACACGTTCTACAAAATTCGCAGCATGTGATATTCATGAATAAGGATTAATAATTGATAATCATTGGTTTACACATCACAGAAAATTTAAAAAAAAATAATTTATGGATATCACACGCTGCGGATTTTTTGGGACGTGTAAAAATATGTCGTAAAAGATGGTGAATTTTTTCAGCAAAATCAATGTGGCCAAAATTGTAAAAAAAAATGTTTGGTTGAAAACTGAAAAAAAAAACAACATGGAAATCAGTTCCAATATTTATTTATTAACTTTTTTTATTCATAATTTCTTGAGGAATAGAATTATGAGTAAAAAAAACAATAAAAAATATAATCCAGAATTGACAACTCTTTATTAATGGTTTGCACGTGATAAAAAATGAGAAAAAAATAGAAAGTATGGATATCGCAAGCTGTAAATTTTTCGAAACATGTGAAAATATATCTAGAAAAATGGTGAATTTTTTCAAAGAAATTAAAACGGTTCAAGTTTTGAAAAAAAAATGTTTTTGGATTAAAACTAAAAAAAAAAACACATGAAATTGACTTTTGATAATTTTTTTGTGTTTTTTTATGAAACTACCATTCAAGGCGAAAACAATTAGCCTCTATTTTATTTTGATATCTCTGTCGTTGAAAAAGTTATGAGCATTCAAAAAAATTTCTTGCGAAATTTTGAAAAATTCATTACTTTTAAACGGCTTGAGATAAAAATCTAAAAAAATTCCTAAAAACTCCTTTCAGTAGTTAGTTAAAAATGAAAAAATTTCGACAAAATAAAAAATGGTCGGGGTCACGGACTAGCATGGAATGCCCCATATATACTCGACTGCGTCCGACCGACCGCGCATACATAGCCTCTTCGTTGGTATCGCAGAAACCAACATTATACCTGTTTTGCAAGGGCATGGGGGCTCTTGAAATGCCGAAACATATTCTTGTGTAGAATAAAGAAGTGCAAACTATCCTAGAACAGTGCAAAGGTTGGTGCGTTATATTTGTCGAATACTGGAATAAGAGTGTACTTGAGTGTGTAAAAATGGAGGCCAAAAACCTTTACACTTTTGCATACTTCTGTGAATTCTTTCTGTTGCGCATGAATTGCAATTCTTCTCATGACTACACGGAGAGAATTAAACAGTAATTTTTATCGCGAAATTCACGGTAAAAATTACCATGATACAATTTAACGTGCGGACAAGTTGGCAAAACGTATTTATTCGTAAGCGATAAGTTTTTTTTAACTTGCGAAGTGTAAAATTTCAAATATTACGCCATCCTGGCGTAAACACTCGGAGGGAAATTTTCACCATGCAGCACGGTAAGTTTCCCCGTGACGCTGATGTAACATTTCAAAATAAATATTGAAATAATCGTCATAAGTACGGCACTTTTTCAAGGGCATTACTTGAACAGATAAAATAATGAAATACTCAGTAAAATTTCACTTGTATCACTTTTTAAATTTATGTTCTGCATATTTTACTGGACATCAAAATTTACTAGACACTCTGGTAAAATTTCGTATTTCAAACAAGAAATTTTATTTACTTTCCATGAAAATCTTAAAAATTGCAGGTCGTCACCTCACTACTGTTACTGCACGGTAATTTTTCAAGTTTGATTCTCTCCGTGTAAGTTTCTTTCTATTTTTTGTTCATCACGAAATGTTGCAGCCACTTTCGCCAGCAAATAAGAATTGGTATTTTACTCTGATAAAAACATCGTTTCACTTGAGTTAGATTACTTTTGATACGTATCATTAATTAACCTGAATGATACATTTTTTTGTTTTTCTTACATCCGATACATAAAGTTATATAATTCGTTGGCTAATCTCTGACCGTACTTAACGAATCCAAAAAGTTGTTCCTATAAAAAATCCCTCCCTAAGCACAAAATCCCCACAAAAATTATATTACTCATGGTCACAAACTCGCCAAGTACTTCGACCGAAATTTTTTTTCAATCTAATTTTTTTCATTTGGAATTTTTTTTGTGTAGAAGTTTAGATTCAATTTTTGGTCAGATTTGAATTGGTATCTTTTGTGAGATTATGGATTTGATTAGTAAATTTTTGTGAGGCGCTCTCGTAATTTTTTGTGAGATTGGATGTGAACGAGAGAAATTTTGCAAGGTTAGTTTTTTGGGAGGAAATTACTTTCATAACTTTTTGTGGGGGTTTTGTGCTTAAGGAGAGATTGTTTATTGGAAAAACTTTTTAGGGGGAATAAATGTACTTGTCTCAACTTTTTTACAGCATGTATGCTGTTTTTTTTTTGTAGGGATTTGTTGACTTTTTGCTCGGGTTCACTTGGGTAATGCAAAAAAATCAATTTTTTGTTTTCGGTATTGCAGCAAAATATGGTAATATTTGATGACTATTTTGAGTTACTGTACCGCGACTATAACGGGACTAAAAATGAATTGTGAAGTATTTCTCTAAGAAGTGTTTAGATAAATTCAAACCTCGTAATGAACCTTCAATAGTTATAAAATAAACCTTTCAACAGTAATAAAATAGACTAAAAGCTTTCAAATTAAATAAAAAATCTATATAAAACAACATTTTTTAAGCAAAAAAAAATATATGAAGTAAACGTCAAATTGGAAAAAATTTGTTTGGAAAACAAAAATTCAGATCGAAAAATATTTCATAAAAAATTATACGGAAAAAACACTCCAATAGCATAAAAATGCATGGAAAGTTTTTGAATAAAAAAAATCGAAACGAAACGATATTTCGAAACAAAAAAAGGTATGCGCACAAAATTTCGAGAGCAAAAGTTCGATTGGAAAAAGAATTTCGGCCGAAGTACTACGCGAATTTTTCATATCGTTTTTTCATATCATATTAAAAAAAAAATATTTTATTATTATCATATTATCATGTTATGTATCATGAGTTTTATATCATAGTTATATACCATGAGTTTTATATCATATGTTAAAAAAAAATGATGAGGTACTTGTGAAATTCTTATTTTCAGATCAAATATCTTTCAGCTCAAAATTATTTTACATCAATTGATTCCGTTTTGGGTTTGTTTCATTCCGATTGTGTTTTCATTTTCAAACTCCTTGTGTATTTTGTTTTTATTAGAATATTTCTTCATGTACTTATTCTCTTTCTGAAATTGTGAAAGAAACAAATTTATGTTAACAAAGTTGTCGGTTAAAAAAAAATTTGGATGGAAAGAAAATTTTCGAGCGAAGTACTTAGAGCGATTATAATAACGTTTATTAATCATGCACAGTATATTGTCTACATTTAGCAATGAAAAATGACTCAACTACTTTAAGCCAATTTTTTTTCAATACAAATTATTCTTACTTAAAGTCATATCAACTGCGCTGCCATCATGAGAGATATAATAGCCGTTTTCACGTTTCCAATTTTTCTTCTAAACAACATATATTTAAAAAAATATAGAAAACCACAGAGTGGTTCTCGTTATTTAATCGTAATATAATCCATGTAGGAGAAAAGTTAAAAATATAGTCCATAGTAGGACAACGGTTTACGGGGTTTTTACCGACCGAAAATCCCGTAAACCGTTCGGTCGGTAAAAAAGTATATTCAAATGAAATTATATTTTACTCCCGCACTATCACTGTAACTAAATATCAGAACTGATCTAATGAGGTTAGTTATCATTAATATAAATGACACTCAATTATCTCGCTATTATTATAATCTACTAACCAAAAGTCACGTCTGTCCCTCTGATGAAAAGTCAAAACTGATTCGAAAAAAATATTGGTCAGCTGTCATTTCCACAATCTTTATAACCAATCTATAAGACCAAAAATGAAAATTAATTCGAAAAAATATTAGTCAGTTCAGATGTCATATCCACGATCTTTATAACCGCTTTGTAAGATTCGATAAAAATATTGGTCAGCTATCACATCCACGATTTTTATAGCCTCACTACAGTTACTCTATAAACGAAAAGTCAAAATTATTCAGAAATATTATCGATCAGCTTTCATATTCACGACTGACCGTCTCAAATATCAACAGAATTTTTACCAGGCCAGTTTCCAGAGCCGAAAAATCAACGGAATAAACTATTAAGTTATACTACGCGAATTATTGGGTGAACAGAATCATTTTGTCTAGAATTTGAATTATTCGATTTTGTAACCCCGAATTCAGAGCGGAAGGCGTTGGGAAAGTCAAGAACAGGTACATACTTGTATCTTTTGCGTGTTATTTCCGAAACTATCACGAAATGCGATATAATCATTGAGGACTTTTTTATTTCTTATAAAATTACGAACTTTATTTCTTATAAAATTTCCTTATAAAATTGTATCCGTGAAAGATTTGTCAGGAGCAGCATATTCGCTAGTATCGTAAATTGTCGAACGTATTTCTTCCACGATAATGTTAGCAGCTGTTTTAATCACTCGTTCTTTCTCTAAACGTTCGTCTTCTTTTCGATTTGAATACCAATAATTTGATAATATTCGAAGTCCTGTATCTTTGAAACAAATTACCCCCATCCCCCCCCCCCGCGGTTTTTAATTTGGGTGATTAAAATATCAAAAAATACGTGAACCCGCAACATCCTCCAAAATGCCATAATTAATTAAATATTACGGAAACAATTTTTGAAAGTTTTCGAAAACATTTGGGAACGCCGTGCTTCGGGTATACAGTCTTAGAGCAAACTCTCTTTTTAAGGTAATATGGCTGCTTCGTACTAGTCAAATGAGTTCTAAATTTTCAAAATATATTTATGTAAAGTTCAATGCACTAATTAAATTAATTGAAGGTTGATGTGTATTACAGCATGTCTTATTAACCTAAAAAAAATTTAATAACGATAGATTTGCGAAATCATCAACTAATAACTGCAAAATTCCACGATGTCATATTTTCATCGAGATTTTTCAAAGAATAATCCGTATTTTTCAACCGATTTTAATGCACCACGTCTTATTTTGTTCCTCAAGAGATCCTCTACGAATTCACCGCGTAGGTTTTTTTCTAAACTTGTTAATATGAAAATTACAGCGATTGGTTTGTGAAGATTTTTTTTAGCCAATTAAACAATTGGCTGCAACAGTAAAACGATGAAACTCGGAAAAAAATCCATATGGTGAATTTGTAGAGGATCTTTTGAGGAACAAAATGAGATGTAGTGCATTAAAATCGGTTGAAAAATACGGATTATTCTTTGAAAAATCTCGATGAAAATATGACATCGTGGAATTTTGCATTTATCAGTTGAAGGATTTGCAAATCTATTCTTATTAATATTTTTTTAGGTTAATAAGACATGCTGTAATACAAATTAACCGTCAATTCATTTCATTAGTGCATTAAACTTTGGATAAACGTATTTTGAAAATGTAGCACTCATTTGACTAGTCTTCATCAGCTATTTTACCTTAAATGTACTTATCTCGAGTCACTACCGCGACTCTAGATATATCGATATTCCGAACATTTTTTTCCATTAGACCCCGATATTTCGGAGATTCGTTTGCAAGAAATTGATCCCTCATATTATTTCCATGAAACTCACGAACGTTCTTGAGCCGTTCGTATAAAGATATTTTTATTGTATATGTATTGAGGTATGTGTCCAACATATTCGTGAAGTATCTATGGCACAAGCGTCTTGAGTACCTTGGAAGAATGAGCCATCGACGAAGTTCAGATCGCAGAAGGGTAAAGCATAAAAGAAGGTAAGGAAAAAGCGGGCGAAGAAACAGGAAGTAGAAGAATTGACGCAGGATACGTAAAGTTATTTTTATGTTGCATAACGATATTAAATATTCATTCGCATAAAATCGAAAGGTCTCGCGTTATTCGAGCATTGACATATAGAGCACACATTAAAAGCGAATGAGAATCAAATGTTACCGCAGTTATAAAATGTTTATTTATACCCAACCACTGTTTCGAGGTAAAGTCTGCAACATTGACAATTATAAAGAAATGATAAGTTATCACGAGGTTTTCGCTGTTCGTCACAAACAATTGAATATTTTTTCTAAACGTAAATATTTATCGAAATAGCACCTTGAAGCATCCATAATTCAGGATTTGAGAACGTTGAAATAATCGTAACCATACATTAACGTAGTGAAAATCTGAAGAGAGAAAAATACTGAAAGAATGCAGCAGCTGGTAGAAAGGATCGCAGCTCTTTTCTCGTGCGAGTGGGAATGGTCACTAATGCTAATGTCTTCTTCGCGCAGGATAACTCCCTCGCTCGAGATTCCGCCTCAGGCCTCACGATCCCTAGTCCACTAAATTATACTTAATATCAGTTTGCGGCCATGGTCCGAAGAGCAACATATGTTCCACACTCATGTCTTCGTCTTTCAGGGTCACCTCAAAGGAATATAACAGTACGATGAAAGAATACTCAATTTTGTTCGAGTAGACCATTTGGATAGACTTATCACTTTCAAATAGGAATTTCCGCTCTATGTAACAGTTGTTTCCTCGTGAACTCCAAAAATGTTACAGATTTTTTAATAAGATTTACACTAATATTTTGTTATTTTTTTAATAATTCATTGCATTGGCATATTTGATTCTATGTAATTGACGAACTTGAAATAATAAATTAAAGATTCACAAACGTGTTGCAAATTTTTTTAAAAAATAATCTGAACAATATTATTTTGAAACTTAGTTTATATATCAGGAGAATATTTGAGTTTTAAACACTATTCAATTTACCCTGTGGCCACTGTATTGGATGTGGGCAATGTACGGAAAAATAACTTTTGAATTGAACATTTCTTTTGTCTTCATCAAATCAAAAGTTTGCAGCATGACCTTTTATGGTTCCATACGACTTATAATTTTAAAAAAATGTAAGAAAAAGATACGTATTTTCTAATTCGGCCAAAAAATTAGGTCGTTTTTATATAAGTTCACTTCATTTTTTCTAACTTTTTTTTTCTTCACAAACTAGATACAATCGAAAAAATATTAAGTACAATTTCAGAATGAGCCGGTTTGTATATTGTTCAGGATTGCAAATAATGCATTACTTTTTATAATGCATTGGCGTTTTTATTTCCCATTACATTGCAATAAGAAAGGGGAAAAAATCATTACCCATCGTATTGTAATGAATAATGGACGAAAATTCCATTACCCATTACATTGTAATGAGTAATGAAGAATTTTTTCATTATCCAATACATTGTAATAAGTGACGAAACAAAATTCCATTACCCATTACATTGTAATGAGTACTGTACAAAATTTTCGTTACTTTGTAATAGGTAATGGAGAAAAGTTTGAGTACTTATCAAATTTTAATGACTTATAATTTCAATGATACTAACCTAGGGCTACTAAGTTAGTATCATTGGGTCATTTATCGACATTAGGATTATTTTGACCCAATAATCGATTATAGTAGCGATAGTAGTTTTGGCCTGGGTCAAAGTGATCTAATGGTAGCGACCGAGCGACACTCACCAGACACTTTTTATCACAGGACAAAATAACATCAACAAAATATCACCGACAAAATACCACACGACATAAAATCACCCGAACAAAAAATCACTGCAACAAAATATGACACGACAAGATATTACCACGACAAGATATCACAATCAAATTATTTTTCATATATATATATATGCAGGTCAAACGGTACATTCCATAAAATTCTTTAGAAAAATTCATGTTAATAGTATTTTGGCCGAGTGTAAACAATAGCTTCCAAATATTTAAGGTCCAACCACCCGAGGTTTGAATCACCCTAAGTTTGAATTATATATGATTCAAATTTTAGACCATATATAATTCAAACCTAGCCGTCGTGTATAAGACGTGACTTTTTTTCTGAAATCTCAGAAATTTGAGTGGCAGAACATTATCCACAATATTATATAATGGATACTAATCCTCCGTTACATGCGCTATATGAACAAAATGCAGCTTTTTTCTATTTTTTATTTATAGCCAACAAATGGTAAACGATACATTAGTGGAATGGTCATGGACATTTCTATGGTGGTTCGCAGAACGTATTCGCTTGCAATGATTTAACTTACGGTGTGATAAGAGCTCCTAAAGTTGATTATAAAATTTACAGTTTTTTTGGCGCTTGTGACGGATGGCTAAACTCTCGTTACGATTATCTACATACGATAGACCCGGTAAATCAGAAATCATCCCCACTCTCGCGTAACTACTGAACCATTATCCGTTTTCTCATAAACAGCACTCACAACATTGAACATCAATAAATTGGTATAATTTGAAAAATTCATGCCTGGTTATGATATATTATCGTCGTGATATTTTTGTGTGTATGATATTTTGTCGTGTGATATTTTGTAGCCGAGATTTTTTCTTTCACGTGATATTTTATTGCGGTGATATTTGGTCCTGGTGATATTTTATCGTGTGATATTTTGACTGTGATATTATGTCGTGTCACCGTCAAAATGACCGGATAGTAATAACTAAGTGTTACTCTGTTACTAACCGTGGTAGTGGTTTCGGCCCGAGTCTAATTGACATAATGGTAGTTACCGAGCGTTGCTTGATCACTGGAAGCGACAATGGTTTTGGTCTGGGACAAAATAATAGATCCCATTGGGTCAGAATAACCCGTAAAAGACACGCTGGGTCAAAACAACCCATGAGTCAAAATGTCCCATTGGATCAGAGTAACCTATGGCACGTAAAAGACACACCAGATCAAAATGACCGATGAATCAAAATGTCTCAATGGATCAGAATAACCCATGGGCGTAACCTCGTAAACAACACACTGGATCGAAATGACCCAAAAGGTTCCAATGAGTCACTATAACCCATTGGGAGTAAAAGATATACTGGCTTAAATAGATCAATAAGTAAAAATATTCCATTGGGTCAGAGTAACATATTACATGTAACAGACATGCTGAGTCAAAAGGACCCATGAGTCTAAATTTCTCATTGAGTCAGAATAGCCCATTGGGCGTAAAAGATACACTTAATCAGAATGTCTCATTCGGTCAAAGTGACCCATGGCAACAGAGACGCTCGAATACTACTCGAACGCTACTGGTAGCCGAGCCATCCTCGGTTACTACCATTGAAATTATCAGCCATTAAAATGTAATGAGTAATTGGAACTTTATCCATTACATATTCATCATTATAAATTTTCTCCTTTACTCATTACAATGTAATGGGTAATGGGAACTTTTTCCATTACTTATTACATTTTTTCTCTATTACATTTCATTATATATTTTCTCATTACAATATAATAAGTGATAAAAATTTTCTCCATCACTCATTACAATGTAATGAGTAATGAAAATTTCGTCCGTCACTCATTACAATATACTGGTTAATAGATTTTCTTTTCATTACTCATGACAATATAATGGGTAATGGAAATTGTTCAAATTACTCCTTACAATATAGTGAATGATGAGAATTATTTCCATGACTTATAAAAAAATTAGTGATTTATGCATTATTTTTTCATTACACATTTTGCAACCCTGATTTCTTATTAAGAAAAGAGGGAATTAGTAATTGAACGATCGTCACGCTGCCAGGAGGCTCCAGTACTTCTTGATCCAGCTTTTTACATTTACTTGACAGATTCTGAACAATGGAAGAGACAGGTCATCAAACGTCTTTCTCTGTCCCGCCCTCTCACTATCTCCACCTTTCTTTGTTTCGTAAAATCGGCTTAACCAGCCCGCGACACATTTCCGAACTCCCTCCTCCACGTAACCATTTACTATATATAAATATAGGTACATATATTTACATCGTCTACCAGGACGTCAAGGAGACTTATCTGAATTTCGAAAGAAACCCTCCTGTTCTTCTTGCTACATGTGTAGCTGATGGAGCATCGTAAATGAGAGAAACCTGTCATTCGATATCACGACAAAGCTTCTTCCCCAATCGCTTGCACTATTCGAGTTAGTCACAAAGAAGCCTTGCAAAATATACATCACTTTGATCCTCGAATCGAGTTCTAGATAAATCGCGTTTTGTACCCTCGAAACATTTTTAATTTCGTTGAGGCAATCCCCGATTGACGCTAATGCACAAAAGTTTTGTAAAAATGTTTTCAGCCTTGATTTTTGTTCAACGGATTTAAGAGCTCAATATCGACATTGCACCTCTGGTTTCTACCATGAGAAAACGTTCGGTTGAATGTATCGATTTAGGACTGAAAAAACAGTGCTTCTTATTCGATTCGTATGATTCTTATGAGGATACTTCGAGTTAAAAATTCTTTGGGCTCCGATCAATTAATGGATAATGAATAATTTTTTAAGGTTCTCTTCGAATTTGTCTAAAAAAATGTCTACATCCTTTCTAAACCAATGAAATACTATAAGATATTTTTATATGATTAATTTTTACATCATTGCGAAAATCCAATGTATTATTGAATTACCAATAGAATTATTTTCATCTATAAGAAATTTGCAGCTACCTCTCTCGCACTCATCGCAGCTAAGTCAATACGACACATTGCTTTAAGGCGGTCTATCAGTTGCGTGAGTGCGAAAGAGATAACTAAAAAGTAAATACACGTTTTTCTCAGAGACGTTTAACATTTCGAGAAAAGTGAAAGTTACAACTTGTTCTCTGATAAAAAAAGGAGAAGAACGTGTAACTTTTTTCTTTCTTGAAATATCAAGCCTCTCCGAAAAAACCAAGATTTTTACCAACCGTACGACTGATAGAACACCTTAAGGCGTCTTCTCACTTTGGAAATTTAAAAAAATCGATTTTTTTTTTTTTTTAAATTTTGAAAGTACATATCTTCAAAAATGTCATCTCGAAATTTCATAAAGATCGGACGAGTCTAACTACATTTTTTGGCGACCGTTAGGTGACTACCTGAGAGTACCCGGCGATCCCTCCAAAACTTTAAACGCAGTTATCTCAAAACAAGGTTTTTCGGTGCTTTGTTGATGAAATTTCGGAAACTATCCGGCCGATTGTCATGAAATTTGAATGACATATACTTCATAGTTATGGCTATAGCGCATATCATCAGATTTTTTAAATTTTGATTTTAAGAATTTTTTTTTTACAAAAAACTGCAAAAAAATCGTGGTTTTTTTTTACTTTTTCGAAAAACGTGCGCCATTTTGTTATTTTCGCGAATATCAAAAATCTGATGATATGCGCTATAGCCACTGACATACTGAATCTAAAACAGTTTTATTTTTTTGTTTCAGACGACCCGTCTCGGAGATACCATCAACAAGCCACGACCATAACATTTTTACACGGGTTTTTCAATGCTACTGATGTATTATAATAATTGTTTAAAAAAATAAAATAAAAATTTTTTCATGTACTTGAAAGATGTGTTTATTACATAGGATCCGTTTTATCCCATAATTTTAAGCAAAAATCCTCGAAAAAAAATCGCAAAAACAGCCTATTTTTGAGGCGCTTAAAGTGAGAAGATGCCTTAAGAGCATCTGAGCTCAGATAGTGATAAGCAGGTAGAGAACTCTTTCGAGAATCTCGGCTCAGACGCTCCAGGAAACGTGGTATAGATTGAAGTTCGTTATAGGGTGAAATACGTAAAGGGTAGTCGAGAGTGAAGGAGCATAATCATCAAAGTGACCTATAGCTCATTAACTGAAGCAAGGACAAGGCACGAATAAGACAAAGTGAAGGAGGAGGGGGAGGGTGGAGGGTTCATTCCTTACACGATTATATCTTGAGTGGCAAAGGATCTCTCGCTCTATCTCGCGCATTTCCACCTACTCAGGAGTGATAGTGATAATGATACCTGATGCGATTTCCCTATCTCTTTTCATCGAGGGTGTGTCACGCTGGATTTAATTAATGCAATTTAGCATCCATCCATCATCTTTCTCTCCTTCTCTGCCTATCTTTATCCACTCGTTCCTTTTTTCTTTCTCTCTACCATCTCACGTATCTCTGTCTCGTTCATTCGCGTTGTTGCATTAACGAGAGCGTAACCGCTACAACTCATGAGCTTCCCTCGTATATGGAAGGTCAACGTCAATGTATCAATCCCCTGGATACACTGGATAAAGGTGAGGGAGACTTTCCCTCTCCACCATATCACCGAACGTATGATAGGCTAGGTGAGACGATTTGCGATAATCATCCACGTCCGAGCACACTTTGATGACGAGCCTAACGACACATCAACACCTGGTCGTATTTTCTATGTGGACCCGTACATGTATCTATCCCTTTTTCATCCATACGCATCACTTTTTCCACCTCGACACGAACCGTTCGAGCGTATACCGTTCCATCACACATCATTGACATTCCCTCGTTGTTAGGCCTATATATTTATATATGTCCCGTTATTATATAGTCGCAAATGCAAAAAAAAAATAGCAAATACAGCAGGGGAAAAAATGAAAGAAGATTCGACGATCCTGTGAAAGGCTTTGTCTTCAGTGGAGGCAAAGGCGCTTAAAGTGCTTTGAAACGGGCCACTCTGTGCTTTCATTTGTAGAGGAATTAATTCGATATTGATTATTTGAGCTTAAACACGTGTAAAATTATGTGAATTATATATCCGGAGAGTAAAGGAGGAACGCCACTGTGGCGTCAAAAAATGTTATATTTTTTTTGTGTTTCCTTGCAGTATACATGTTCAAAATTATGTAATCAAAATTTTCAAGTCAACAGTAAGCATCAGTATTCAAATTAACACTTTACTTAATGTCGAGAAATATTTAACCGCGGTTTCCTCGAAATAACCTTGTTCCAGGGAATATTCGAACAGCAATGAACCGATTTTAGTTATTTTTATTAACAAATATTCCTTATTGCAGTGACTAAGGTTGTACGTAGCTGATTTTTGAAATTTTGATAATTACTATTTTTAAGATCGCTTAACGGGAGAAACCAGTTTAGGAGGCCGAAATTTTGGTGTTTTTCGTGAATTTTTTTAACAGGGAAGGAATAATCAGAATTTGTTTAAACTTAGAGGATATTTTATTCATGTTTTGAAGTATACTTTGTAATTTTTTCAAGTCATTTCCGCCGGAAATAGTAGAGTTAGAAGCTGCTGTCCATGGACGATCGCCATCCGAGTTTTTTGCTGGTGGGCATTCCTGAAGTCACAATTTTTATCTGTAATCATTACAATTTTCTTTTTTCGTTAACAACATATTTCCTAAGAATATGAACCTAATTGTGATCAAAAAAGTTGAAAATTGCATGTTTTTTAAGGTGTTTGAACACAATGTCATGTTTTCATACTATGTTTTTCACCTTTTTTGCATTGAAATGAAATTTTTTTATAATAATATCATCCCAGAGTTAGGTTTATATAGATTGTAATTGAATAAAGAATATTCACACAAATTTTCAGAATGATTGGTGAATAACTTTTTGAGCTAGAATTGGTCAATAACTTTTTGAGCACACCAGTTGAAAAAAAGTCGTCAATGGATAGCAGCTTCTAACTCCACTATTTCCGGCGGAAATGACTTGAAAAAATTACAAAGTATACTTCAAAACATGAATAAAATATCCTCCAAGGTTAAATATATTCTGATTATTCCTTCCTTGTTAAAAAAAATTCACGAAAAACACCGAAATTTCGGCCTCCTAAACTGGTTTCTCTCGTTAAACAAAAAAAAGGTCGAAAAAACGAAAAAATGCTAAAAAAAAATTCAAACCACTGCCATTGCTTAAAAAAAATAAAAGAAAAACAGCTAAGTACAACGATGGATCCATTCATACAGATATTGAAATTTGTTTATTTTTGATTGTCAGGTAACCCGTTGCCAATAATTTATTGGGACATTGAAAAGGGATTTTAATCCAGTCGGAATGTACATAATATTGGACGACTTCTACTCAAGGATGCCAGAGCAGTGCCCATTATTTTGTAGGTAATTTGGATCTCCAGGAATAACCCTGAAAATTTCTACAAAATATTAGTTGTTTCTTGGCCACCAAAAATTATTGAAAAAAGCCAATATTTTAATGATATTTTTCTTAGAATGGGTTCCTACAAAAGTTGTGTTCCATAATGTCCTACACAAAAATTATGCAACATTGTTAGGTCAGCGGTAAAACACAGTTGAACAACGATTATTTTTTTTTGATTATTGTACGATCTGTCGGTTATTTATCAACGTACCGTTTTGAAGCTCAGATATCATCTAGATGAATCTATCACAAAGAGATATATGTAAATTTTATGCATCTATGTTATATAGTTTAGCAATAATAGCCGATTTGCGTAATCCGGCGTTTCCAAATTGCAGCCTCTACAGAAGGTTCACAGAGTGCAAAAAAAATTAAGGTGGTTCTTTTCAGCACCTACATTTAGGATTTAAATTAAAAAAATGATTACGGGGGAAAAACCCCGTTTTTCCAGGATATAAAATTTGAGCTTATAAACAAATAGGAATAACGCCTCAAATTTTGGATTTACTTAAAATATTCTTCAAGATTTTTATACGTCTGTGCGAGATGCGTAATAAAAAAAAAAAAGAAAAAGGTCTCTTTATCTTTATTACAAGCCGAGATATAGCTATTTGTACGTTTCTTCGATTCATTATTGTTGTAATCAACATTTTTGCGTAATTCAAGTTCGTGAGCATTCTCAACATTTTCGGGCATGGCATTTGTTTGAGAAATATCGTAGATTTATGCCGGGATTGAAGGATAGCGACAAGGTTGGAAAATACGAATAAATAGACACGCGGTCGAGATAAGAGTAAAACAAAAAACACTTGTATTTATTAATTAGGACTTACAAAATGATGAATTAGAATTCATGTTATTAGTTTTATGAATTAATGTATGAGTGCACTGGGAATGAGAGGGTCTTATGAGCACAATGATTGGAGTGGAGATTGTATTAATACACCACACGAAATGCTCGAGTCGCCCGATGAGAAGACCGTTGACACGTGGTGTCGGCACGACCACATGGTGAGATGAGACGAACAAATTGATGATGCACCTTTTTTAATACTTATGCAGATCGTCCCCGCGTGGATCAATCGCTACTTGAGTTTAATGAATTTTAACTATTAATTGAGCATGAGTTTAGTAATGAGTGCGCCTTGAGATCAAAAAGGATGTTAGAAAATTAGGGAGCGATGTGCACCGTGCTACGCGAACCGAACAAAGCTGGCCGCTCTCGGCGGTTAGCCGGCACGAGGCCTTCGTCTTCGTTGTCGAGCACGCGGGCCTCGTGGCGCGGTGAGAAGGCCCAGGAGGTGCTGCCGCAAGTGGTCAGTCAGAGAAGCTCGCCTAGCCTTGAGGCGAGCAACGAGTTCTCAAACATTCCTCCCGCCATCAGCGCCTTGGTGATGATGTTCCAGTTTGAGTTGTCCATCCTGATGAGTTGGCAGAGGCGCGAGCTTCGCGATTGGCCTCGTGAGTGTTGTAGTGGCGGTTTTAAGTGTGACTACTCTGGTGAGTCCGTCGGCACCCGGGTGTAGAGCAGTGACCCTGGCTAATGGCCACTTGCTTGGTGGAAATCGCTCATCAGTGATGAGCACGAGCGACCCCACCATGATGTTGTTCGATGGGTGATGCCACTTCGAGATTGACTGCTGACGTTGTAAGTAGTGAGCAGTCCAGTGAGTCCAGAAGCATTGAAGCTTCTGTTGGATGAGTTGCCACCTTGAAAGATGCGTTACGTTCAAGTGAGCTAGAGATGGCTCAGGCAGGCTTGAGAGTGCGTCTCCGGTCAAGAAATGACCTGGAGTGAGTGCTGTTATATCCTCAGGATCGTCGCTGAGTGGCTCGAGTGGTCTTGAGTTCAAGACCGATTCAATTTGTGAGAGCAGAGTCGTGAGTTCTTCGAAGGTCAGCACAGTTTCTCCCACTGTGCGTCTGAGATGATACTTTATCGACTTGACAACTGCTTCCCACTTGCCGCCCATGTGTGGTGCGGCTGGTGGATTGAAGAGCCATTGAGTGCTGTCTATTGAGAGGAGTGCGGCGATCTCGCGATGTTCATGAGTGCTTTGAGTGAACATGCGTTTCAGCACTTTGTCGGCGCCCACGAAGTTGGTACCGCAGTCTGAGTAAAGTTTGCCTGGAATGCCTCGTCTTGAGATGAAGCGTCGATAGGTCGCGATGAATCTGTCAGTCGAATAGTCACTAACTGCTTCAAGGTGAACGGCTGATGTTGTGAGGCAGACAAAGACACAAATCCAACCCTTTGTCGTCTTTGCGCCTCGGCCTTTCCAGGTCTTGATGGTGAGTGGTCCAGCGTAATCGATCCCGGTGTGAGTGAATGGTCGTGATGGAGTGACACGAGCAATTGGCAATTGCCCCATCAACTGTTGTGCGCGAGACCCCCTCTGTCGAGCGCACTTTATGCAGTGAAGGATGTGAGTTTTTACTGAAGCTCTGCCTCCGAGAATCCAGTAAGACTGGCGAATGTCTGCCAGTGTGAGTTGAGTGCCTCCATGTAGACTACGCCGGTGAGAATGATCGATTATGAGTGCTGACAAGCGTGAGTGGCGTGGCAAGATGGCTGGATGCTTGGTCTCCAGGTCGAGTGTTGACCTGTTGAGTCTTCCACCAACCCGAATGATGCCTTCGTGATCAAGGAAGGCGGTCAGTCGAGAGAAGACGTGGTTCCTTTGCAGCGGAATGTTGGACTTCAACGAGCGTAGCTCGTGTGAGAAGTATGCTGCTTGAGTGGCCTTGACCCAGAAAACTTTCGCAGCTTCCATTTCACCCCTTGAGATGAGTGGTGAGTTGCTCTGTCTCCTCACTCTTGCAACAAATTTAGAGCACAGAGCGGTGATTCGGATGAGTTTTGAGAGGGATGAGTAGCGCTGAATGAGGTCCCAGTGATACTCGATCCTGGGCGAGGCCACGAAGAGAGCAACTCCTTGGCGGGCCTCATGTGCACTGAGGTCAACCGAGAGTGGTGTCTGTCGTGGCCAGGATGCCATTGGTTTGGTCATCCATGGTGGTCCCGTCCACCATAGTGAGTGATCCTTGAGTTGTTGAGCTGTGAGGCCTCTTGAAGGGCCATCAGCTGGGTTGGACGTGCCAGGAACGTGTCTCCAATGAGCATGAGGCGTGAGTTCTTGGATTTGAGTTACTCTGTTTCTGACGTAGTCCTTCCAGCGTGAAGCGGGCGATTTGATCCACGTGAGTGCAACTTGAGAGTCCGTCCACAAATGAGTTGATGCAATTGGTAGCTGAATCGTAGCATGGGCATGCTTGATGAGTTTTGAGAGTAGCAGCGCTGCTGTGAGTTCCAACCTCGGGATTGTGAGTTGTTTTATTGGAGCTACTTTCGTTTTTGCGCAAACGAGAGATGATTTGGCGCCTGTGGACGATGAGTGGGCAACGATGTAGACAACAGCTGACATCGCGAGTTGAGACGCATCAGAAAAGCCATGAAGTTCCACTGTTGAGTCGCTCCAGGTGTTGAACCACCTGGGGATTGATATCTTGGCCAAGTCTTTGAGATCTTCTCTGATGCGTGACCATCTTGTGTTGATGTGTGATGGTAATGGGTCATCCCAATTTATTTTTTGCAACCAGAGCTCTTGGAGGAGCACCTTTGCTCTGATTGTGACTGGTGAGATGAAACCGAGTGGATCGAATATCTGTGCTACCTCAGATAAGATGAGACGCTTCGTGATTGGTTGTGAGTAGTTCTTGAGTTTTGCCGTGAAGACAAAGTGGTCGGCTCGTGGGAGCCACTTGATTCCGAGAATTTTGGTTGAGCAATCGTCGAATGAGATGATCTTTGAGGGCTCCTGAGTTGATGAAACTGCCGTGAGTAGGGCTTGATCCGTGGCTTGCCATTTGGCCAGCGGAAATCCTCCTGCATCGCACAAGCTCCTGAGATCTTGAGCGATTTTTATGAGTTGGTCAACTGAGTCCGCGCCACCAAAGATGTCGTCGACGTATCGGCCGCTTGTGAGTGAGGGCACCGCAAGTGGAAAGCGGTGGCCTTCGTCCTCGACTAGCTGCATGAGTGCTCGCACAGCCAAATACGGCGCAGCTTTGGTTCCGTAGGTGACAGTTGTGAGTTGGTATGGGACCTCGTTGAGTTCGTCGTCAATCCACAAGATGCGTTGGAGGTCCCAATCATCCTTGTGAATTTTTATTTGTCGATACATCTTCGTAATGTCAGTGGCGAAGATGTGCCGATGATGTCGAATCCATGTGAGAACATCTGATATTTCCAATAACAGATTTGGCCCAGTGTGCATGAGATCGTTGACTGAGAGTCCTGATGTTGTTGAGCTCGAACCATTGAAGACTACACGGAGTTTTGTTGTTGCGCTATCAGGCTTGAGAACGCCATGGTGTGGTAAATAATACACGGGTTGAGTCCGTGTCGACGCGTCACCGGATGAGACCCTCAACCCTCCAGATGGTTTTGAGGCATCTGGTGCCAAGGTCATCCCACCGGAGGCCGCGTCAACCGTGGACTTACCGTGGTGAGTTGTCCTCGATGAGCTTCCTGATGCACGGATCATGTGACCCAACTCTTCATACTCCCGCATGAATTTCGTGTAGAGTTCCTTGAGTGTGTCGTCTCGCTGAAGCTTCTTGAGCATTCGTTGTAGGCAATGGTGAGCTGTCGTGTGTGAGTTGCCTAGTAACTTGCGTGGCGACCTGAGTGGTATTCGAACAATGTACCGACCTGCGGAGTCACGTGAGTGAGTCGAGCGAAAGTGATCCTCGCACTCTTGTTCTTCAGGGGTGAGTGCGCTTGCAGTGTCAGATGGTAGCTCCTCTTGTACCCAAAATTTTGTGAGGAGTTGCTGCAGGTCGGTGTTGTCAGGTTGAATATTGGCGTGAAGCGCCGTGAGTGTGAATGGTGTTGCTGAGTGCACTGGGCCCAGGATGAGCCAACCGAAAATTGACAATTGAGCAATCGGCATTGAAGGTGAGTGTTTGATGAGGTTTGGCTTGATGATTGTCCCGTATGAGTCTGCACCAAGAATGACGTCAACCGAGCGTGGTTCTCGAGTTTGAGTTGCTTTTCTTCCTCCAATGCCTGTGATTGGTATTGATGAGTGGGTGCGACGAACTTGGAGTGCTTTGATGAGTTGCTCTGAAGCGAACGTAAGCTCAGAGCCCGGATCTATGAGTATGCGAACAAGGTGAGTGCTGAGTGCTGAGTGAACCTTGGCAATTGCTGTGGCAAGCAGCGTTGTTGGATGAGTGCAGGGCGCGTTGGATGAGTGGACGATTGCACCGACTTCCTATTGAGTGCTTGACGAAGTCGAAGGAGAGGGCTCGTCACTTGGTGAGTGCGGTGGAGCTTGCCGTTGAGTTGCCTCGTGCAGCATTGAGTGGTGTTTGGCTCCGCACTGCTTACACCCCTTTGACGAGCGACATGAGTTCGCGTTGTGTCGGCCTAGGCAGTTGAAACATAGCCGGTTGGTGATGGCCAGCTTTCTTCTGCCAGTGGTGTCAAGGTTGCGAAACTTCTGACACATCACGATGAAATGATTGCCATTACAGCAGTCGCATTCGTATTGGCTCGACTCGCGAGGAGTCGGTTGAGTGCTCGCTTGGTGAGCTGACGCTGATTTCCGCTGAGTGCCCTTGGTGTGCGAAGGTGCTGAGGGTGTGGCCTCAATGCGCTCGAGTGCGCGTGCCTTGGCATTGACGTACTCTTCGAGGCGGTTGAACGACGGGTACTCAGTGGAGGCGCCTAGTGAGGTTTCCCACCCCTCCCGCGTGGCGCGGTCGAGATTGTAGGTGACGTGATGCACCAATATCACGTCTCCGAGCTGGTCGGTGACGCCAAGAGACTCAAGAGCCTTCCTGGCCTCAGAGACTTTCGAGATGAGTGAGGTCAGACCCTTTGCTGACTTGGAGGTGAGTTGAGGCAGATTGACAATCTTGTCGAGTTGTGCCTGGATGAGAAGGCGTTTGTTTTCGTAGCGCCCAATGAGTAAGTCCCAAGATGGTTGAAGAGAGCTGCCAACCAGCGGAAAGTTGGCGATGAGTTGAGTCGGGGCAGCCTCCATGCAACTGCGCAAATAATGGAGTTTCTCCACGTCGGAAAGCCGTTCACACTCCAGTATGAGGCATGTGAAGAGCTCGCGAAATTGAGGCCAGTCCGCGTACCGTCCGGAGAAGCTCGGAAGAGCAATGTCGGGCAGTTTTGACTCGTGCCGTGAGTCTGTGGATGAGTGCGCTGCAGGAGCTTGAGCAGGAATTGTGAGTGCTTGCTTCGCCTTGTTGAGTGCCTGCTTTACTCGCCTGTACAGGGTCACCTCTTGTCGATGACGATCTGCGGTGAAATACTCATGATCGAGGAAGGTGGCTGGCCAATTGAGCTCGAAATGAGTGTGAGTGGCTGCGAAGTCTCGATGAAGTTCCTCCACTTGCTCAAGATCAGTCTCAATCTCTGTGAGTGTGAGTGATGAGGTGTCCTCAGGCAATGAGGTGAGGATTGAGTGCATACAAGCAATGCGCGTCAACTGAGACTGGTGCTTGAGGCTGAGTTCGGTTGGCAGCCGCTTCGGAGAGTTGCTGCGGAGGGGGCGTCCTCCTCCAGCACCGCTTGTGGTTGATGTTTCAGCCTTGTTTCCGGTGTTGAGTGCTGTGAGACGCTGGCTGAGTTCTCCCACACCCTCGAGAGAGGGATCGAGATTGAGTGACTCGCGTGAGTCAGTGCGCTCCCCGCTTGATGGCTCGAGAGTGATTGTCGGCACTGTGTCGGATGGTTGAGGTGTGACTTCCCCCGACTTGCGTGGCTCAGGTGAGGCTCTGCCGGAACCGCTTTGAGACATGATTAGCTTTCACGAAATCGCACAAGTCACTTAATCACCAAGATGAATGTTCAAGATGAGTGAGTGGGCCGAGCGAGGCACCGAGTTTCGACACGAAAATTCCTTGAATTATGCGCGAAAATTCACTGAATTAACGCGATGAGTGTTCACTGTGTGAGTGCGATGAGCGCGTTGTCGACTCAGTCGTAATTCGCGTGCGAAAACTGAGAGATGTGAGCGCGCGCGCATGTACAAATCTTGATTGAGTTGAAGCACGAAACCGGTAGCTGAATTTCAAGAATTGAGCACCGCAATTGTAACAAACACGCTTGAAATGAGTCTTGAGTTCACGCAACTAAGAGAATTCGAGTTGAGCTCGCGAAAATGGCACAAACACGTCAAAATGTACAGTGATTGACCACTTTAGTGCATGACCGCACAGTTATTGGCACCTAAGACACTGAGAAGAGTAATGACGTAGCGCGTTTGCGTTGAGACACAGTGGTTGGCACTCGCGGTAATGAGAGCGACGAGGAGAGCACTATGCGCGAAGCGACACTGAGCGCGACGAAGAGAGCGTTATGCGCGAAGCGACACTGAGAGTGACGAAGAGAGAGTTATGCGCGACGCGACACTGAGAGCGACAAAGAGAGCGCTATACGCGACGCGACACTGAGCCGACCGTTGAGAGTTCGAAATTTCGATTTTTTTTGTTTCACCAACACTCGCGCACGTTCATTAACTTGTCGCTATCCGGCTCGAAGGACCAATGTTTGAGAAATATCGTAGATTTATGCCGGGATTGAAGGATAGCGACAAGGTTGGAAAATACGAATAAATAGACACGCGGTCGAGATAAGAGTAAAACAAAAAACACTTGTATTTATTAATTAGGACTTACAAAATGATGAATTAGAATTCATGTTATTAGTTTTATGAATTAATGTATGAGTGCACTGGGAATGAGAGGGTCTTATGAGCACAATGATTGGAGTGGAGATTGTATTAATACACCACACGAAATGCTCGAGTCGCCCGATGAGAAGACCGTTGACACGTGGTGTCGGCACGACCACATGGTGAGATGAGACGAACAAATTGATGATGCACCTTTTTTAATACTTATGCAGATCGTCCCCGCGTGGATCAATCGCTACTTGAGTTTAATGAATTTTAACTATTAATTGAGCATGAGTTTAGTAATGAGTGCGCCTTGAGATCAAAAAGGATGTTAGAAAATTAGGGAGCGATGTGCACCGTGCTACGCGAACCGAACAAAGCTGGCCGCTCTCGGCGGTTAGCCGGCACGAGGCCTTCGTCTTCGTTGTCGAGCACGCGGGCCTCGTGGCGCGGTGAGAAGGCCCAGGAGGTGCTGCCGCAAGTGGTCAGTCAGAGAAGCTCGCCTAGCCTTGAGGCGAGCAACGAGTTCTCAAACAGCATTCAATATGATACGAACCTTTTGGAGTGTTCATCTCATTGCAGTTCATGATTGAATTCGAGCGCTCGCGCACGGAATAGCGAACGGCGTCGTCGGTGCGGCCGGGCGGCGCGGTGGGGGCGTTGCTTCTCACCCCGCGGCTACCCTCGCGCGGCTTAGTTAACAATTACCATAACTCCCTTATAAATTGTCGTAGAACTCTTTTTTTTTAATTCCACGTATTTTGATCTTTTTTTTTTAATTACGCATCTTGCACAGACGTATACGAATCTTGAAAAATATTTTTAGTAGGTCCACAATTTAAGGCGTTATTCCTATTTGTGTATAAGCTGAAATTTTATATCCTCGAAAAACGGGGATTTTTCCACCTGAAATCATTATTTGAGTTAAATCCTGAATGCATGTGCTGAAAAGAATCACCGCAATTTTTTTACACTCTATGAGCCTTATGTGGAGGCTGGAATATGGAAACGCCGGATTTACGTAAGTCGGCTATTATTGCTAAACTATATAACATGGATGTATAAAATTTACATATATCTCTTGGATACAGATTCTTTTAGGTGATGTATGGGCCTCAAAATAGTACGTTGATAAATAACCGATAAAACATACAATACTAAAAAAAAAAAATATCGTTGTTCAACGGCGATTTACCGCTAAACTATCAATGTCACATACTTTTTGTATAGGACTTATTTTGTAGATAACAATATGCCGCACAACTTTTGAGGGAAGCATTTTTTGATAAATCCCATTAAAAAAAAAAATAACATCAAAATATTGGTTTTTTTTCAATAATTTTTGGTGGCCAAAAAACAACTAATATTTTGTAGAAATTTTCAGGGTTATTCCAGGAGATCCAAATTATCTGCAAAATAATGGGCACTACTCTGGCATCCTTGAATAGGATTCATGTCTATTCCGACTGAACTATTTTTTTTTAATCATCACATGAAAGCTCATAACATTGTTAATTTTGAATATTTTTCAATAAAAATTGGTACAAAAATAGTTAAATATATATTCAATAAAGTATTCTCTACCCGATTCCTGAATAATTATTTATACCTGGGTAAAAAGATTCCCAAAAAATGACAATTTTTTAGTCCATCATAGTGGTGTTCCTCCTTAAGGAGGTCTCGTCACGAGAGCGATTATTAGACAAAAATCTGAAAATTAAATATGCTGTTGTTTAGGTAATACACTATATTCCCTTTCAATTTCAGTATTGGTCACCGAAATGTTAAGAGATATTTTCGATACCAAAAGTCACATAATTTAGCATTAGCCTTATGGGAATATGTATTTTTATTTGTGTATTAGAAAATGTATTGGAAAATTTTATGTATTGTTTATGTATTGGAAATTATGTATTGGAAAAAATATTAAAAATACTTAATGATTAAATAAACTGTGTATTATAAGTTCTATTTATAAATGAAAATCGAGGATTTCATATTAATCATAAAAAAGTAGGGTCACCGAATGTTTGAAAGAGAAATGAAAAGTTAGAATTGGCAGAACGGCCGAGAAATGGTATTTTTCGTAATTCTCAGGAAGTTTGACAACGCATCGCTTGTTTCTTGAATCGAAGGTTAGGTATGAGACTAGCAATCGGTAATAATGAGTGCTTTTATTCCGAAATTGTCGGGAAGTAGCATTTTTTCTCCAAGGAAATACGTCACGACGAACGTCGTATTTTCGTTATACATTTACGTGAAATATAACTTGAAGATCATACATACATATTATACGACTGATTCTTTTCTTCTGCTTTTGACCTTCAGTCATGTCAGTGTGGTCTGGTTACCATACTACCGACTGAAAGAAATTAGATGTACAGCTATCGATATCGATCACAGCGTTGTCAAATGTATCGAATGAAAAGTGAATTTCAATTTTTGCGTAGGGATTGTACGGCCCTTCACAGACTGTATCCTACGCCGTGACGGAACCTCCTTAATTTGAAGAATCTTCAATAATCAATATCAATAAAAGTGGTAGGATATGGTGTTATTCATTAATTTGAACATTATTTCTGTACGTTAAAACACAATTTGTTAACCGAACAAAACATGTTTAGTTGCTACAATATTTAGTCAACACAGCAGGGTTTTTGCCAATCGACCTTAAGTCGAGTTCATTCAATAAAATATACGCCATTGGTTGAACAGATTTTTTAAAACTATTTCGCTAAGTTGACAGGATTATCGCTATGTGGTCACTTCGAAAAAAATCTTGTCAAAAACAAGTCTATATTTGTTTCGACAACTTTGCAAAACCAACTATACGTTTTTGTATAGGACGGCTAAATGTTTTTTTTGTTTTGAATGTAATCGATTGGATGAATGGACTGTGTTTGCATTTAATGAAATGCCGACTATTTCGTGATTTATTTATTACAAACAACCTTTTACCTTTAAAACCTTTAAAACAAAAAAGCCTTTGCAAAGCAGTCTAAATCTGTTTCAAACGGACCAAATCTTTGGTCAAATGGAACCAGTTAATAGTTAACGACGGAGCGTTAATCGTAAATTACATGCGAAAATTAAAAATTAAAAAGGAATAATCAGAAGTTGAATGAATGTACGAGAAACCCGCGCTCAAAAAATAGTCTTGGCGAGACGCTTGCCCGGAATCCGGCCCGGATGTTTTGGCGGGACCTCGCATAGTCCCGTATCCAAGACTTTTAGAAATTCTTTTCGATAGTCTTGCCAAGACACTTTCCAAGACTTTTCGAAACTGTTTCGATAATCTTGCCAAAACTCTTTCCAAGACTTTTCGAAATTCTTTTCGATAGTCTTGCCAAGACTCTTTCCACGACTTTTCAAAATTCTATATAATGATATATATATTGAAAGCGATAAAATAATATTAAAAAAAGAAGAATGAATTGCAATAAAAGTTTTTCCACTTCCTCTTGATAATTACATAAACCATAAAACGCTTGTGCTGAAATTAGGTCTAACGAGAACTAGTCATTTTTGTTTGCGATGAAGCAATAAGGAAACAGTGACAAAGAAAATAATCTGGCGCCGATATACGGGAAATAGAAAGTCGAAAACGTTATAGTACCAGGTAGGAGGTTACACGCGAGTGTTGAAAAAGAAAGAGACGTAGCATCGTGAACCAAAAGTGCTATTGGGATTATAGTATCGACGTATATGGGGCATTCCATGTCAAACCGGCCAGTCCGTGACCTCGACCATTTTTGATTTTGTCGAATTTTTTTCCTTTTCAAGTAACTACTGAAAAGAGTTTTTAGGAATTTTTTAGATTTTTATCTCAACCCGTTTAACAATAATGAATTTTTCAAAATTTCGCACGAATTTTTTTAAAATGCTCATAACATTTTTAGTAACAGAGATATCAAAATAAAATAGAAGGTAATTTTTTTCGTCTTGAATTGTAGTTTCGTAAAAAAAAATACAAAAAAATTATCAAAAGACAATTTCATATGTTTTTTTTTAGTTTTAATCCAAACATATTTTTTTTTTTCAAAATTTGGACCGTGTTGATTTTTTTGAAAAAATTCATCTTTTTTGTAGACATATTTTTACATGTCTCGAAAAATTCACAGCTTGTGATATCCATCTCTTCTATTTTTTTCTCATTTTTTACCACGTGTAAACCAATAATTATTAGTTGTCAATCTATTGACAACTAATTGAATTATATTTTTTTATTGTTCTTTTTCCACTCATAATTCCATTCCTCAAGAAATTATGGATGAAAAAAATTAATAAATAAATATTGGAACTGATTTCCATGTTTTTTTCAGTTTTCAACCAAACATTTACTTTCACATCTTGGACCATTTTCATTTTTCTGAAAAAATTCACCATCTTTCACGACACATTTTTACACGTCCCTCAAAATCCACAGCGTGTGATATTCATGAATACGGATTAATAATTGATAATCAATGGTTCACACATGGCAGAGAATTAAAAAAAAATAGAATTTATGGATATCACATGCTGCGGATTTTTTGGGACGTGCAAAAATATGTCGTGAAAGATGGTGAATTTTTTCAGCAAAATCAATATGGCCCAAATTGTAAAAAAAAAATGTTTGGTTGAAAACTGAAAAAAAAACATGAAAATCAGTTATAATATTTATTTATTAACTTTTTTCATTCATAATTTCTTGAGGAATGGAATTATAATTGGAAAAAAAAACAATAAAAATATATAATCCAGGATTGACAACTCTTCATTATTGGTTTACACGTGGTAAAAAATAAGAAAAAAATAGAAGATATGGATATCACATGCTGTAAATTTTTCGAAACATGTGAAAATATGTCTAGAAAAATGGTGAATTTTTTCAAAGAAATTAAAACGGTCCAAGTTTTGAAAAAAAATGTTTTTGGATTAAAACTAAAAAAAAAATATGAAATTGACTTTTCATAATTTTTTGCGTTCTTTTATGAAACTACCATTCAAGACGAAAACAATTACCCTCTATTTTATTTTGATATCTCTGACGTTAAAAAGTTATGTGCATTTAAAAAAATTTCTTGCGAAATTTTGAAAAATTCATTACTTTTAAACGGGTTGAGATAAAAATCTATAAAAAATCCTAAAAACTCCTTTCAGTAGTTACTGGAAAATGAAACAATTTCGACGAAATCAAAAATGGTCGGGGTCACGGACTGGCCGGTTTGGCATGGAATACTCCATATGCATACAGTTATAGCTATATATGAATGTACACGTGAACTACTTGGAAGTAAAAGGGCTCGATGCTCCTCGTTCTGTACCCTACAATTACTGAATCACGCCCTTGTGTTTCCTCAACGGTCGATATGAAAAAACAGCACAATTTTCGCTCACCTCTTTCTGCTTCTTCATATATATATGCGAACGAGTATACAGGAGTGCGCACGACGGGAGAGGAGCATTCATTTCTCGTATAACGATGGCAAGAGAAGCAGCCGGAACCTAAATAGTCCAGTCACCTTAGCAAAAGTCCTATTCAAGAGACCCAGTCTCTGGCCAATTTTTGTATAGGTTATTTGGACCTATAGAAATATAACCCTGAGTTTTCATAAAAATCCGAGTTGCATTTTAGCAATAAAAAATTATTGAAAATTAAAAAATCGACTTTTTTTAGTTCTTTTTTTTTGGAACGCGATCTATCGAAAAAAGTTTCGAATAAAAGTTGTTCATCATAACGTGCTCTATAAAAAAGGTCCTATACAAAAATGAGATAGCATTGTTAATTAATCGGTTAATTGCAAATGAAAAACAAAATTGTCATTTTAATTTTTGCAACCGCAATCGATTGTTTATCAACATATCGGTTTGAAGTTCATACATGACGTAGGGGAGCCGAACCCCAAGAGAATCGTGAAAGATTTATCGATCTGCGAGATATAGTTTAGCAACAATCTGCGATCATCGAAAAAACTTTGGCATTCAATAGAATTTCCCGACGAAGGCCCACAGCGTAAAAAAAAATGGAGGAGCTTTGTGTCACCGTGCACAAGCGATATGGGAAAAAAATTGTTTTTGTTGAAAATAAATACTATTTTTTGACGATTTTCGATTTTTGCTTATAAACAAATAGCAATTCTGACCAAAGTTACAAAGATATCTGGAAAATTCTTGAACCATCTAGTGCGTTTTTGAAAAACGAACAATTAAAAAAAAAAAAAGTTACAATATCTTGATTAAGCCCGAGATATGGATATTTTTACGTTTTTTCAATTTCCTATTATTGTAATTAAGATTTTTGCAAAATTCAAATTCGTTAGCCTTCCCTACGCTTACGGCTACGGGATTCAATAAAATAAAGATCTTTAGGAGGAATTATGCCATCACAGTTATGAACGTATTCCGATGGACGGCGCGCGGCCGAGCACGCTGCGTCGGCCGCTCGGCCGGGCGGCGTGTTGGGAGTACCCCCTCTCACTCCGCAGCCTCGCGCGAGCGGCTTAGTTAACAAATTTGATAACTTACTTAAAAATGGTCGTAGAACAATTTATTTTTTTTTAATTTTACGTGATATTTTCTTGCGAATACGATGGTATCCTTAAAAATCATGTTCACCCCATAGCAGACCCATGACCATCGTTATTACAAATTTTACACATAACCGTGCTTTAAAATCATTTTACTATGAAAGGGAAAGGGTATCATAAATAAATCTTTTCTCCGACACTGTTTCATTCATTACATTAAGTTAGTAATTCACTTAAAATATAATTTCGAAGAAATTAATGGTCATTTTCAATTTCCTTTCTTAAGCAAAAGTAACTGAAAAGAATAATGAATTTCACACAGAAAATTCTCAGCGATATTGTTCCTACATCGATTAAGAGTGGAGTTCCCCGAAAAATTTTTCACGCTTTCACAGGCTGCGATACAACGTCTTCGCTGTACAAGCAGGGAAAAGCGAAATTAATAAAACTTTCGAAGAGTGACCGTAAGAGCCGCCAGAAAGAAGCTGAGCTTTTTAATGATCCGACATCTTTGAAAAGCTCTATCCAAGCAGCTGGACAAAATATAGTAATGGCCATGTATGGTGCGCGTAATGGAGATAATATGGGTTATGGCGAATTCCGATACTTGTGTTTCACAAAATCGAGCCTTAAGAGCACCTTTATTTTAAGTTCTCTTCCCCCAACTGATGAGGTTTGTAATGAACATTCGCTTCGCACGTTTTTACAAGTTTGTCAATGGCAAGGCGAATGTTCAAAGAACCCGATGCAGTGGGGGTGGAAAAAAGTAGAAACATGTTAGAGCCGATAACGTGTAGGAAGGATCCTATTCCGCCCAACTTGTTGGAAATTACATCATGCTCGTGTGATAAGAGTGGCTGCACATCCTACTGTACGTGTCGGAAATTAGGACTGAAATGCACGATTCTGTGCAAAAAATGTAACGGTATGAGTTGTGCGAACGCTGTCGAAGCCGAAGTAATTTTAAGCGATGATGAACAAAGGGAAGAATTTTCCAAAATCTCAGAGGCAATCGACGACGAAATTGGAATTTATTATCCCATAGTAACGGCTCCAACAAATGTAGATAGTGACGACGAGTATGGGTCTAACGAAAAAAGAGTGAAAAGAGAGTTTTTGTAATGAATTTTTCTTTCCTAAATTTTTTTCTTTCACATTAATAAACTTATTGTAATGAATGAAATAGTGTCGAAGAAAAGATTTATTTATGATACCCTTTCCCATTCATAGTAGAATGATTTTAAAGCCCGGTTATATGTAACATTTGTAATAACGATGGTCATGGGTCTGCTATGGAGTGAACATGATTTTTAAGGATACCATCGTGTTCGCGAGAAAAAATCACATAAGAGTAAAAAAAAATAAATTGTTCTACGACCATTTTTAAGTAAGTTATCAAATTTGTTAACTAAGCCGCTCGCGCGAGGCTGCGGAGCCAAAGGGGGTACTCCCAACACGCCGCCCGGCCGAGCGGCCGACGCCACGCGCTCAGCCGCGCACCGTCGATCGGAATACGTTGATAACTGTGATGGCATAATTCCTCCTAAAGGTCAGTATTTTATTGAATCCTATAGCCGGCAGTGTAGGGAAGGCTAACGAATTTGAATTTTGCAATAATCTTAATTACAACAATAGAAAATTTAAAAAACGTAAAAATATCCATATCTCGGGCTGTAATCAAGATATTGCAACTTTTTTTTTTAAATAGTTCGTTTTTCAAAATTGCACTAGATGGTCTAAGAATTTTCCAGATATTTTTGTAACTTTGGTCAGAATTGCTATTTGTTTATAAGCAAAAATCGCAAATCGTCAAAAAACAGTATTTATTTTCAACGAAAACAATTTTTTTTTTCCATATCGCTTGTGCACGATGACACAAAGTTCCTCGATTTTTTTTACGCTGTGGGTCTTCGTTGGGAAATTCTATTGAATGCCAAAATTTTTTTGATGATTGCAGATTGTTGTTAAACTATATCTCGCAGATCGATAAATCTTGCACGATTCTCTTGGAGTTCGGCTCCCTTACATCGTATATAATTTTCAAACTGATATGTTGATAAACAATCGATTGCGGTTGCAAAAATGAAATTGAGATTTTTTATTTTCATTTGTAATTAACCGCTTAATTAACAATGCTAGCTCATTTTTGTATAGGATCTTTTTTATAGAGGATATTATGATAAACAACTTTTATTTGAAACTTTTTTCGATAGAACGCGTTCCAAAAAAAATAACTAAAAAAAATCGATTTTTTAATTTTCAATAATTTTTTATTGCTAAAATGCAACTCGGATTTTTACGAAAACTCAGGGTTATATTCCTATAGGTCCAAATAACCGATAAAAAAATTGGCCAGAGGCTGGGTCTCTTGAATAGAACTTCGTAAAATATGGCCTAAGGTGACTGGACTAAAACGCTTGTTCTCATCGCTACTTACTAGAGCTTTTAAGAGGAGAGAAATCCGGCCAAAAAAAAACAAAATGAAGGTAATAAATGAATAAAAAGTTATGGGCCGGATAAGTACTCTGTGCGTATACGCTCAATGTACGGTGGTGAATGTTTACCAAATTGTTACCAATCGAACAATACTAGTGGCCTCAAGTAATAACCTGTGCTACCATTTATGTACATAAATTAAAGTTTCTTTTATATTATCAATACACGGGATTAATGCAAGACTTAGTTTGACATCGATATTAAATCATACGATAATTGAACATCAGAACGTAAACTTAGTTAGAAATCAGAACATTTCTAAATATGGATGTTAATGAAAAAGTAATTCAATGTTCCTGCGTATGTGCGTTGAGTTGTCG